>PVJS01015894.1:0-38248 GCA_004027185.1 Glis glis
AAAAAAAAAAAAAAAAAAAAAAAAAAAAAAAAAAAGATAGGTGAAGGTATGGGGAAATAGAGCCTCTCATATATGGGGCAGGGGGTAAAATGTCCCAACTATTCTAGGGACAAATTGTCCATGTGTATCAGGAGACTTTAAAATATGCTAACATTCTGGCTCATCAAGTTTTAAAAATGATTTTATTAGCGCATTGCAATTATAGATCATAGTGAGGTTCAATGTGATATAAACATACACGCACACAGATCTTGGTGCATTTCCTTCCACATCCATCCTGTTCCTCCTCCTCCCTCCCCATACATGTTAGTGAAATTGGTAGTAATACCTTCAGGTATTGCCATAGTATTATTTGAACTGTTTCCTTCCTCAATCCTCCCTTTTCCCTCCCCTGACTCCCTCCCCCAGTCCCCTTCCACTATTCAACAGGTCTCTCACCACATTATTAAAGTCCCTTGTGTTTCCTATTTTCTTTCTAGTGTCCACAGATATACAACACATTGACTTTCTGAGACTTGCTGATCTCACTTAGCATAATATTTTCTAGTTCCATACATTTTCCTGCAAATTACATAATTTTGTCCTTCTTTATAGCTGAGTAGAATTTCATTGTGTGTATATACCACATTTTCTTTATCCATTCATCTGCAGACAGACACCTGGGTTGGTTCCATAATTTGGCTACTGTGAATTGTGCTGCTATAAACATATATATGTATATATATGTATATACATGTATTGCTGTAGTATTCTTTCTTTTCATCAATTCAACTTTTAAGATTTTTTTCATAGATATAAATATTCAAACAAGTTCACAGAGTTGTTTATACTTGTATGTATTACAATATTGTTTGTAACAATAAAATATTGTGAAATGCTCCAAATATTAGTCGATAAATGGCTTAAGTCAATTATGATGCATCCACACACTAAAAAGGATGATGTTGATTAAGATGTAATGGAGCCGGGCGTGGTGGCACACACTTGTAATCTCAGTACTTGGGAGGCTGAGACAGGAGGATAACAGGTTCTCGGCCAGTCTCAGCTACTTGGTGAGGCCCTCTGCAACTTAGTGAGACCCTGTTTCAAAATAAAGAATAAAATAGGGCTGGGGGTGTAGCTCAGAGGTAGAATGCCCCTGGATTCAATCCCCAGTGCCACACACACACAAAAAAATGTAATGGCCAGGCATGGTGGTGCATGCTTGTAATCCCAGTACTTGGGAAGCTGAAACAAGAGGATCATAGGTGTTTAGGCTGGTCTCAGCAATTTAGCAAGACCCTTAGCAACTTAGTGAGGCCCTGTTTAAAAATAAAATAGGGCTGTGGGTGTGGCTTGGAGGTAGAATGCTCCCGGGTTCAATCCCCAGTACAAAAAAAAAAAAAATAGTATCATGGAAAGAGACGCTGCTGAGTTAGAAAAGTGAGATTAAGAGCCGGGTGTGGTGACGCATGCTTGTAATCCCAGTACTTTGGGAGGCGGAGACCGTAGGATCCGGGTTCGCGGCCAGCCTCAGCTCTCTCTCTCCCTGTCTCTCTGTCTCTGTCTGTCTGTCTGTCTGTCTGTCTGTCTCTCTCTCTCTCTCTCCTTAGTGAGGCCCTCCGCAACTTTGTGAGACCCGGTTTCAAAAATAAAGTATAAAAAATAGGGCCGGGGGCATAGCGTGGAGGTAGAACGCCCCTGCGTTCAATCCCCAGTACCGCAAAAAAAAAAAAAAAAGAAAAGTGAGATTAAAAATAGTGTGCAAGGTAGGTGGGATACCACTTCAAAAAGTGTATCAGGAAAAATATCTAGAAGAATGTACACCAAAATGTTAATGTGATTCTTCTTAGGTTATAAGATTGAGAGTGACCTTTGCTTTCTTTAAAATCTCCTCCCATGTTTTCAGAATCTTTTTTTTATGAGACACAAATACAGTATTACTTTTATAAATAGAAAAATAAAACTACATTTTTATTTTTATTTTTATTATTTTTTGCGATACTGGGGATTGAACCCAGAGGCATTCTACCTCTGAGCTACACCCCCAGCCCTATTTTTTATTCTTTATTTTGAAACAGGGTCTCACTAAGTTGCAGAGGGCTTCACTAAGTAGCTGAGGCTGGCCGTGAACTCGGATCCTCTGGTCTCAGCCTCCCAAGTACTGGGATTACAAGTGTGCGCCACCACACCTGGCTTAAAACTATATTTTTAAAGGAAGGAAAGGGAGGAGGGTGAGGCAGAAAGGAGACTTGTATCTTGTGTGTTCTTCCAAAGATATTCTATATCTATACACAATATATGACTTAACTTTTTAACTCAGTTGGTAGATAGCATGCACCACACAATGCTCTAGTTTTGTCTTTTCCACTTGACAGATCTTTATACCAAATTAGTCTCTCCCCCCACATCCTCGCCAATACTCTATCAAACTTTTTGATCTTTGCTGAGTTTTTATGGATAGAAAAATGACATCTCATTGTAATTTTAATGTGCATTTTCCTCATTATAAAGGAGGTTGAACATATTTTTGTATGTGTATGTGAATTAGTTTTTAATCTGTGAGCTATATTTGCACTTTGCCTTTTTTCATTTTTTTATATTGATTTATAGGGACTCTTGATGTAAAAATAAATAGGCATTTGTCTGTCATATATGTTTGCAAATATCTTTGCACAATTTATTATTGGCTTGATCTTGTTTATATGTGCCTTTTCTTTAACATAATAAAGTATGTTATTTTTATATAGCTGACTTAACTGTTCTTTTGTTGGGAGCCTCATGAGAACAGGGTTCTCCCACACTCCAAAATTATATATATATATATATATATATATATTATATATATATATATATATATATATTTAATGCTTCATGTTTTCTTCTAGTATATTTATGACTTCACCTTTAAATATTTTCTCCATTATTTTGACTGAAAGAGTGAAATAGGAATCACCTTTTCTCCTAGTTAGGTCCCCAGGTATCTTGGCCTATATATTGAACAATCTGTTTTTCCTCTACTGATATGAGATGCCATTTCATATATACTAACTCCTATGTTAATTTATGTCTGTTTCTGAGCTCTCTATTATGTTCTATTGCTCCAACTGAATATTCTCCAGTACTTCTCTACTTTGTGTTTTCACATAGGGTAGAGATGATCCCTTTTTATGACTCTTCTTTAAGAGAATTTCCTGGATATCTGTGCATGTTTATTTTTTATTTTTTGGTACTGGGGATGGAACCCAGGGCCATTCTAACTCCAAGCTACACCCCCATCCACTTTTTTTTAATTTTTAATTTTGAAACAAGATCTCACTAAGTTGCTGAGGCTGACCTCAAACCTGTAATCCTCCTGTCTCAGCCTCCCAAGTACTGGGATTACAGGCATGTGCCACCACGCCTGGCTGCATGTTTATTTTTCTATATGAACTTGAGAATAAACTTGTCTGGTCCCAAGGAAAAAAAAAGTTGTCTAAGTAATTAAGTGAAAATTATAATTTGAGAAGGATTAACATCTTTATAATACCTGGGATAAACAGTGTCCAATTCAGGAATGAGGTTTTTCATTTTGTAAGTTCTTCTATAGTGTTCCTCAATAATGTTTTTAACTTCATATCGACTTTGCATGTTTATTGCTATTGCAATTGGTTTTCCCTTCCATTGTATTTTAAAACCGCTTGCTGTTTTATATGGGAATGCTATTAACTTGCCATATGCATTCCCTATCAGCAATCTTATAGAATTCTTACTATTAGCAATTTTTTTTCTGTTGATTCTCTGGGGTTTTCAAGTTATGCAATCACATCATTTTACATTACGGATGCAATTTTGCTTCCTGTTTTCTACTTTTGTGCTTCGTTTCTTTTTCTTACTTAACTGCTTTAATTAATACTTCAACTGCTCCTTGCTCTAGTGGGAATTCTTCCCTAGTTTTATCATTAAGCTAGACAATGAATTTGGTTTGAAATAAATAGAAATAGAAAAATAATCAAAACACAAAATAGGTATTTCACGGAAGAGGAAATAAAAATGATTCATAAATACATGAAAAGATGCTCAACTTTACATAGGAATTATTAGCCTGCCATTTAAATGCTAAAATCCAGATTTTTGTCATAGGTCCATTCTTTTCCCACCGGATGTTCTTTGGGCCATTGCCTCTATTTCCCATCACACACCAACAGCTTCCAAGTCTATGACCCAAGGACTGACCTTTCCCCAGAGCATCCAGTGCTTACGTCTGACAGCCTCCTTCCTATGTAACCCACTTGGTTTCCCTTAGAGCAACTCAAACTCAACACCTTCAACACAGAACTGCTCATCTCAATCGCCAAACCTCTACCCTATTTGTGTATGTGTGTGTGGGGGGGGTAATGGGGGATTGAACCCAGGGGAGTTCTACCTCTGAGCTACATCCCCAGCCTTATTTTTTTTTTTATTTTCAAACAGGGTCTTGCTAAATTGCTGAGACTGGCCTTAAACCTGCGGTTCTCCTGTCTCAGCCTCCCAAGAACTGGGATTACAGGTGTGTGCCACCGTGCCTAGCTACCTCTACCCTATTTAGTGAGCTGCATGTCATCTGCCCACTTCTCCTAGGTGAGCCTCCTCCCTCTTCCTCATCCTGCCCATTCAACAAATCAAGTCTTGTATTTACCTTCTAAATACTTCTTTAATGTGCCTCTTCCCATCCCCTATCAGAGTCATGGTTCAGACCCTCATATACTCCCCTAAATGGATTTTCCTTCTCCATTCCTGACACTTTTAGAACCAGCTTCTGGATTTATTGCAGTCAAGGTGTATTTCCAAAACGATCTTACCATTTTACTTCTTAAACACATAAGTGGCTCCCCATTGCCCCCAGGATTAAGTCGAAGTTTGTGACAGGGTCTGCAGGGCCCTGGTGGCCGGGTTCCACCCGCCTTCTTTGTTTTCCCTGCAGCCCCTCTTGAGCAGGCTGCTCTAGTGACGCTGAAGCCTGCTAGTTAATCGTGTGCTGGTCATCTTAACCGCTGCCCAACCTCTGGGTCTAGGTTGCCTGCATCTTCTTTCAAAGCATACTGCTTACCATTTACCACATTTTGATTTGAGGTTTTTATTTGTTAATCAAACCAATATGTGCATGGTTTAAAAAATCTAATTGTATGAAAAGGCTGAGGACAAATATAAACCAAGGCAGGGCTACCTCCACATCCTCTGAGCAACTCCCTGCAGGCAGCCACTTTTAACTCTTTCAGCCGGTCTTCTAGTATTTACTCTCATATCTCCAAATAATATGTTGATAAAGTCATTTCTTGATTTATCAAATGTATACATCATTTTTACTCCTTATATAGAAATGAGGATTCAGTTCTATTACGCCACCCACACCTTGACTCTCCATTACATCTACGATCTTTGGTTAAGTAACATTTACACTGTTGTGACTATATAAACAGTGTCACTGTTGAAACAATTCGGGTACAAGGACTAAATTCTGTTTGCATGTGTAGGCGTTTTGTTTTCCAGAACTTTCTCGTTGTCTTTATTTTACCTTTGTCATGTTCTCCTTTAAACAATCCCCCGTACTTTCTTCAGAAGCTCTGACCCCTTGGGTACTTTACCAAGGCTCCCTGTTTCCATGACACCACCTGTCAAGACCCCCCTGTCCTCTGGTTCCAAACTGGAAGGCAGCTCCCTGCACTCACTCTGCGCTAGCAGCCTGGGACTTCTGATTGCTCTCAGAACAGAGCCACTGTTTCTGGATCTCGATCTGCCCTTCTTGGCTTACTCCTTTCCTTTGCTGGAGTATGTTATTTTATAACTTCCTTAAGGAGGGCACAAAGTCTGTATGTATCTGAAAACTCTTATTCTACCCTAATGCTGGATAATAATTTGTGTGGGTATTAAATTCTGGGTTGAATTTACTTTCCCTGTTTAAAAATATATGTGTGTGTGTGTGTGTGTGTGTGTGTGTGTGTGTGTGTGTGTGTGTGGTGGTGGTGGTACTGGGGTCTTAATCCGGGGGCATTCTACCTTCGAGCTATACCCCCACCCCTATTTTATTCTTTATTCTGAAACACAGTCTCTCTGAGTTGCTGAGGCTGGCCTTGAACCTGAGATCCTCCTGTCTCAGACTTCCAAGTACTGGGATTACAGGCATATGCCACCACACCCTGCTGCCCTCTGAATTTAGAATGCTGGTTTCCTCTGCATTCTAGGGTCTGATGTTACCATTAAGAATTCTCAGGCCAGCTGGACATGGTGATGCATGCCTGTAATCCAGGTACTTGGGAGTCTGAGACAGGAGGATCACAGGTTCAAGACCAGCTTCAGCAATTTAGCGAGGCCCGCAGCAATTTAGCGACACCCTGTTTCAAATTTAAAAAATAAAATAGTGGTAGGGTTGTAGCTCAGAGGTAGAATGTCCCCAGGTCCCCCCCCACACACACACACAAAGAATTCTCAGGCCTCTGTAATGATGTTCATTTGGGATTTTATATTTTTTTCCTCTGGAAGCGTTTATTCTTTTCTTTGTCCCCAATATAATGAGATTTGAGGTTGACACACATTGCCATAGATTGATTTTCACTCTCTGTGCTGGGTCAACTCAGCACATTCTTTAAAGACTCCTAAATATCAGGGTTGAGAATTTTCCTGTATTATTTATTTGACCATTTCCACCCCTCAGTTTTCTCTGTTCCCTCTTCTAGAATGCCTATTAGTCCAACGTGAACCTTTCAAATTGATTTGCTTTTCATTTCCATTATCTTTTCCATCTGTCTTGTTATTTTGCTTTCTGGGAGATTTCCTCAACTTCATCTTCCAGTTCTATTGAATTTTTGCCTTCTCCTTTCTGGAAGAGTCCCCTAAACTTATCTTCAATTCTACTGAATATTTTCTTTGGGTGGCCATTTTTTAAATGTTTTCATTTCCCAGAGCACTTCCTTGTCCTCTGATTTTCCTTTTTAGTACTGTCTCTGTGGATGTGAATTAGAGGTTTTGCTTGTTTTGTTTTAGTTATTTTCTGTTCCTTACATTATTTCTATTTCCTCAGGGGTCTTATTTTTCTGTTTCCCTCAGTTTCAATTACATTGGAGATTCTCTGTGGGGACGGATTATCTTTGGCTCTATCTCTACATATGTCTAAGACATTGATCATTTGGGAGCTGTGTGTACATGGCTGAGCTTGGCTGTTGGGTCCTCAGTGGGAACTGGCAATTACATCGGCCACTCAGTTGTCCTGAGAAGAAACTTCCCTCTCCTGGATGAAGGGTCGGAGCCCTGCCTGTAAATATTGTTTGGTGTAGGGGTTGACTGTTACATAAGTGGGCTTTCAAATAATCCCCCGGTTCTGGTACCAGCTCTCTTTCCCCCTTCTGTCACACCTTGCCCTTTCTAGATCGCCTCTCAGGGCTTCTATGGGGGCAAGGAAGCTCCTTCCTTCCCCACCCCCTCCTTTGAGCACTCTGAGCTAATGTTTCCCCCACTCCTACATGACCATCCCTACTTCCACCTGCTCTTAGTCTTTGAGAATTTGGTGGAAGTTTATCTGCCAATGGCCTCTCTTCAACATTGCATCTTAAAGGTTTTTAAAGAAATTCCCTTTCTATAGGTCTAGAGAAGTCCTGTAAAGGAGGGGAGACAGGCATATGTGTTCAACCTGCCGTTTTATAGGATTGTTTGGCTGCTGGCTAAGCTCCCATGGATAACAGCTGCTTCTAAATCATCTTTGTGTCCCTAGAGCTGAGCACAGTGAATGGCATAGGTCAGTCGATAGTCTATAAAATAGCCCTCAAGTGGAGTTGACTTCCTGGTCTTCTGAATCCCTCAGGCTTAGTACAGTGCCTGCACTGGCCAGGATAACAAGGGGGCACAAAAATCATGTCACGTAGAGAATGAACATTCTGTCTGGAGAAGGGAGATGAAGGTGCATGGACTTGTGGCATCTACAAATATCAGGGAGATTTCGTGTAGAAGAATTGACTTTTTCTTTCCTTTTTTTTTTTCTGGTACTGGGGATTGAACCCAGGAGCATTCTACTTCCGAGCTATATCCCTAGCCCTTTTTAAAATTTTGAAACAGAGTCTTGCTAAGATGCCAAGGCTGGCCTTGAACCTGTGAACCTCCTTCCTCAGCCTCCCAAGTACTAGGATTATAGGCTTGTGCCACCGTGCTCAGCTAGAATTGACACTTTCTATGTGGCCTCAGAGGATGCGCTCAGGACTGGACAGAGGTGGGAAATAATCTCAGGTCCAGCTCCTGTATACAATCACTTTGAGCAGGCAGCTCCCTAATGATGGAGCAGACTCCCCAGGGAGTTAATGAATTCCCAACCTGGAGATGTTCAGGCAGAGCTGGGCCACCAGAAATGACAGCTGCTATGGAGAGAACTCAAGTCACTGGATGAAAAATTGGTCTAAACCAGGCATGGTGGTGCATACCTGTAATCCCAGTATTTGGGAGGCTGAGACAGGAGGATTGCAGGTTCGAGGCCAGCCTCAGCAACTTAGCAAGACACTGTTTTAAAGTAAAAACTACAATAGGGCTGGGGGTGTAGCTCCGAGAGAGAATGCCCCTGAGTTCAATCCCCAGTACCAAATACACACAAAAAAATTGTCTAGATCCTTTTTAAACTCACCTTTTTTAAAACACCCTCTTTTATAGCAAATGTTTGATAATATCCCCTTTATTATCCTGAAATAACAGTAAAGTATACTTTTAAAAATAACATTTTAAAGAAATCAATACAATTCCCTAATATATAAAATAAAATGCCATAAATTATAAATTATGTCACTTATAAGGCATATAATTATAAATTATATCATTTATAAGAACATGCATTTCAACATGTAAACTTCCAGGGATGATGACGCAGAATAGAATGGAATAGAGAGAAGCTCGCACCTGTGTGTAGAGTCACCACGGTGCAACTGGCGCAAACGCAGACTCACGCGGGTGTGTCGTCGTGTCGTTTCAGAGACTCAGTTACTAGGGGAACATTGCCTTCCACGATGGTGATTTTCAAAAATGACATGCAACTCTCACTAGAGTTCCAAGGTACAATCTCTCCTCCACTTACATACAGAAATAGTCCTAGATAATTCAACAGTTTATATGTAAACATAGTTCATAGATAATTCTGAATAGCTTTTCACTGCTGGGCACGGCATTTGGAAGCTGTGGGAGGGAAGGGTCCAACGGCAGCTATGCAGGACTAAATCATTCTCTACCTACTAAATGTCAGTAGCATTCCTCTAATCATTGTGACAATCAAAAGTGTTGCCACATATTTCTAACACTCCTAGGGGTCATCTCTGCCTGAGAACCACTGCATGAAGTGGCCACTAAGGTCCCCTCCAACCCTAGGATCCTAGGATTCCTTCAAGAGCTGGAGAGTCAGGAGCAGGTGAGCCTGATGGTCCCCAGTCCCCAGAACTGCCTGGGCTTGTGGACACAGCAGTGGTCACCACTGGGGGTGTCTGTGGGGGTTCCCTCCCTCTGAACAGGTCCACTGCCACAGCCAAGGAGCCAGCAGCCCCATTATTTGGCATCTCCCATGAAGGAGCGTCACTGAGTGGGTGCGACTGCCCCTGCTTTTGACCTTCCCAGGACGAAGGTGATGGTATCAATGTATCGATGGCATCCTCCCCAGCACCTTGATGCCCTTCCTTCCTTTCTTTCCACTTGGCTATTTCCAAACCTGAAGGAAACCATCCACCTTCATTCTCCTCCCCTCCTGAGCCTTCATGCAGGCTTTGGTGGCCATTGTAGCTGAGGGCTCCACTTCCTACCTCCATCCAGCTCCCCAGAGCCTCAGCCCACGGGGTGTTCCCCTGGCTGCCAGCAGGTGACTGCCTTTCATCAGAGAACAGAAAACTGGGATGAGTACCACTTAACACCTCTCTCTGCTCCCCCAAGATGACCTTTCTGTGCTCTGAACACCTAGCAATGACCTCTCCCTTCTTGTCTTTTTTTTTCCTTTTTCCAGTACTATGGATGGAACCCAGGGATACTTTACCATTGAGTCACATCTCTAGCCCTTTATCATCATCTCCACCATCATCATTATTATTTTATTTTGAGACGGGGTCTCACTACATTGCCCAGGCTGCCCTCGAACTTGTGATCCTCCTGCCTCAGCCTCCTGAGTCCCTCCTCATGTTTAGCTACTTTTAACTTTTCCTTTCTGCTCAGAAACTGGGTAACCTAAGCAGGAAACAAAGCCCCTTAGTCCTACCTTTCTTTCAGAGACTGTTTCGTCTCCCCCTCTCTTCCTGCCAAAGGTAGGGCTTCATCTAACCTTCTATCCTCTTCCTCAAAACCCTCCACCACTGTAACTGGCTCCTTCTCTCTCTCGAGCCACTGCATCCGCCAGGCACTCCTGGCCTAATTGTCACATCCTCATTCCAGTCTTCATCTTCTAGTTAAATTCTCCACCGCATCTGATTCCGTGGGTGGTACTCTTTTCTTCAAGTATCCGATTTCATTTTTGGGTGTTCTGTTTCCATTTCTGACCCATTCTTTCCCATCATCTTTGCTGGCTCCTCCCCCTGCTCCGACCTCCTTCCCCCTCTCCCTTTCCTCTTCCTCCCAGTGCTCTTAACAGTGAGGCGCAGGGCTGTCTGCTCTCCTCTCCCTCCTTCTCCAAGTTCTCTCTCTCCTATGGCTTCAACAACCCCTGGATGCTGCAGACTCCAGATCTGCATCCAGCATCGGCTTCCCTCCCTGGCTCCCACCCTGCTCAACCTGCCCTGTCACCATCTCATGGAGTGCTGCCACATCCATCGGAGCCTGAACTGCACACCTGGAGCCACGCTCAGCTTCTCGCACCCCCACCTCACCTGCAATCTCCTCCTAACTCTAATGGACCCTGTATCAGAACCTCCTCCCCATCCCCTCTGCCACCTCCCTCATCGATGGGTCTCTGAATCCTTTCAGGAGTCCCAACTGGTGTCCATGTCACTGGATTCTATTTATTCCATGTATTCTTCTAGAATTCTCCACCATAAAGACCATTCTGAGTCCTGGCATTCTCCTTCTTACCCGAAGCTTCCATGGGCTCCTCATTGTGCACAGTGAAAGTCACTGCTCCTCTGAAGGGCACAGCACCCCCTTTGCCGGCCTGTCCTGACCACCCCTCCTGCAGCCGTCCCGAGCCTGCATGACCCCTGGACATGCCAGGCTACTCCCCAAGACAGTGAGGGGCAATTCCTTGTACCCTCGCATACAGTGTGTTCTTCCAGCTTCCACAGTGCTGGCAACGCCCTTGTGTTATAACCGGCAGCTATATGCTCACCTCACCCACCCACTTCATTCCTCTTTGGATAAGCAGCACCCAGCATGGTGCCAGCACAGAGCAAGTGCTCGGTGGTTATCAGTAACGTGACAGGATCAGTGACTAAGCAGAGGGACTGATTAAAAAATCAAGCCCTCGCCTGCCTCTCCATCACATCATTCCCTTAGCCAATGTCATTGTGTATACAAACTACATGGAAATCTTATTAAATGCAGATCTGATTCAATAGGTCCAGGGTGGGGCCTGAGAGTCTGCATTTCTAACAAGCGCCCAGGTGATTCTGATGCTGCTGGCTTGCTGACATGGAGGAGCAAGGCCTTGTCCTAGGCCAATGACTTCCAAACTTCACTCAGTAGAATCACCTGGAGAGCTTTTAAAATTCCAAATTTTGTTGTTGTGGTTGTACCGGGGATTGAATCCAAAGGCATTCTACCTCTGAGCTATAGCCCCAGCTTTTTTTATTTTTTATTTTGAAACAGGGTCTCACTAAGTTGTGGAGGGCCTCACTAAGTTGCTGAGGCCAGCCTCCAACCTGTGATCCTCTTATCTCAGTCTCCCAAGTACTGGGATTATAGGCATGCACTACCATGCCCAGCTAAAATTCCCATTTTTTTTTTTTTGTGGTACTGGGGATTGAACCCAGGGGCATTCTACCTCCGAGCTACACCCCCAGTCCTATTTTTTTTTTATTTGTTTTGAAACAGGGTCTCAGTAAGTTGTGGAGAGGCTCACTAAGTAGCTGAGGCTGGCCGCGAACCCAGATCCTCCGGTCTCAGCCTCCCAAGTACTGGGATTACAAGTGTGCGCCACCATGACTAGCTAAAATCCGCAATTTTTATACTAATCAGAATGCTTGAGGGAGGGAGTCAAGGGCCAGTTTTTGGTTTGTTTGTTTGTTTGTTTGTTTGGTACTGGGGATTGAACTCAGAGGCATTCTACCTCTGAGCTACACCCCCGGCATTTTAAAAAATTTTTTATTTTGAAACAGGGTCTCACTAAGTTGCTGAGGATAGCCCCAAACCTGCAATCCTCCTGTCTGGGCCTCCCAAGTACTGGGATTACAGGTGTGCCCACCACACCTGGCAAGGGTCAATATTTTTAAAGATCCCCAGATGACCCCAGTGTGCAGTGAGGTCTGGGAAACTCTGGCCGGTGCTCTCCCTTCCTTCGCCACGCTTCCCAGCCCTAGATGCTCATTAGAATCACCTGCACGCCTCTTACTACCTAACGATGCCCGGGCCACTCCCACATCAATTAAATTAGAATCTCTGGGGTTGGATTTGAGCATTCTTAAAGCTCCCCAGGTGATTCTAAAACACAGCCAAAGTGGGAGCCATTGTTTTCAGGCTCTGCCTCCAAGAAATGGCTGCAGATATGAGGGATCATGAGTCCGGAACTAAAAGTAGGTGTGAAGTCAGACCTGAATCCCCATGCTCCAGTTGCGTGCTCTGTAATTTCAGATAAGTTCATTTAGCCTCATCTCCAATATGGGATTCAAAATACATGCCCCCCCCCAACTCGATATTAGCGGAGGCTCGTGGAAGTCATCAAGACCCCAGTGGAATCTGGGAAAGTGTCCACATAGGAGCCTGTCTTCATCTCTGTAATACCTGGTGACCGCTTGAGTCCCCAGCAATTAGGCTGATTGCTGGTGGTGGGAGAAGTCTCTATCCTGCATAAGCTTCCAGCTGTAAGCCCAGCCAGGGAGCAGATGGTTTAGTAGCAGCCAGGCCACAAAAGGGGAAGTCACGAGGACCTGCATTTGCAGCAGACTGAGAGGTGGAATCAAACACAACCCCTGCAACGCAGCCTGGCCTGCAGCCTGGACGCTGCACGGTGGGCTGGTTGGCCCCATACAGGGACAGGGCACACCGCAGTGCAGCCACCTGACCCACAGCAAGGAGTCAGCAGATTCGCAGAATCTCCAGACCTGTCTCCATAAATCTACTCTGGTGCTGAGGGAAAAGTACAAAATAAACACAAAAATCTTAGGTTCAAATCTGGCCTGCTGCCCCTGGCTGCATGAGCTTGGATCTCAGTTTCCTCAGCAGCTGCCATTAGTTCCTATTTTATCAGCATCATATATATGCATAACAAGCTGGCACAGTCCCATCCCCAAAGGCAGCAAAAACCCTGGGCCTCAAGGGAAAGGGGCTGGGGACAGAGGAGGCACATTCCAATATGAACAAGTTCTGGGTCCTAGGTATAAGGAATCTTAAGACACTGATATTAAAAATTGTTTGTAGTCAGGCCTGGTGGTACATGCCTATGATCCCAGTACTTGGGAGGCTGAGACAAGAGGATCACAGGTTTGAGGTCAACCTCAGCAACTTAGTGAGACCCTGTCTCAAAATAAAAAGGGCTTGGGGTATAGCTCAGAGGTAAGAACGCCCCTGGGTTCAATCCCCAGTACAAAAAAAAATTGTTTATATTTATCTGAAATTAAAACTTAACTGGGCATTCTTTTCCCTCCTAAATCCAGCAAAACTACAGGAGGGGAAGGAAGGAGTTAAAAGGCTAGCAAGTGCTCCGGCCTGAAGAGACAGACCTGGAGGGAGAGCGCCTGCCTGGCTGGGTTTAAGCTGAGGGTTTCAGGGCTCTGAAAACCAGATGACAAATAACACACACTCTTCTGTCCCCCGAGCATCTTCTGAAAGTTGACCTTGGCCAGCGAGGTCCGGTCACTTCCTCAGGCAGGTGAGGCTGCCTGGGGGGCCTTGACTCATACTCCCACCCTGCCCCTGTCTATTCACCCCAAAGGACTAAATCAATGTGTCCCTCCCCAAATCTACAGGAATGAAAATGCCCTCCCACCTGCCTTCAAATCCTATGCCTGTATAGACAGGGCCTTTTATTCCACAAATAGAGTCCTGGAGGACGCAGGGCACTACAAAACGGAAAGAGCCTTAATCTCATCCAACCCCCGTAATTACTGCAGAGAAGACTAAGCCCAGAGAGGATGTCCACAGGTCTGCCCAAAGCCACACAGCCAGGGAGGAGCTGTGTGGGGCTGGAACCTAGGTCTCCTTACCAACCTTGTTAGCTCAACCTCATGCTCTTGAACACATCCTGGCCTTCAGAATAGAAATATCTGCCAGTGACTTAGTATGAAATCCATTCATCAGCTACACAATTTGGAATCAAGAGGTACCAAAGAGGGCCTTACGTTCTCTCCAGTTACAACTCAACTAGAAGCAAAGTATTCCGTCCTGAGAAGGGCAAAGGGCTTTCTAGGGGTATCTGGAGTCAGCCTAGGGCCAGCCCTGCTCTCTGTGCCTGCTTTGAGAAGTCCCTGCAGGCAGCACAGAGAGAGCATGCGCTATGGGGTCAGGAAACGCGGGCACACAGCCTCATTTGGATGGTCTTGGCTCATACTCAGCCTCAGTTTCCCCATCTGTAAAATGAAGCTATCTCATAGGGTATCACGAAGATTAATGATATTGGGCACAGGACCTGAAGCATTGTATTATAAGGCCTAAAATTTCAAGTGTTGCCTTAACATCTTTGAGCCCTCAAAACCTAACCACGAGTCCCCCTGCTCTCCCCAGATATGCCCCCTCTGTGGGAAGTGCTCCCCACCTGGCTAGTTCCCCTAGTGGCCGGGCCAGCTGTACTCCACCTCCTCTTCTACCTAATTGGTTTCACTCTACTACCACCAACCCATGACATTATTCAAGCAAGCCAATGCAACCTCCTGCAGGAACCAGGGGACACCGTACCTCTTGTCATCACAAAGCCCACCTCTTATAGCCCCTGCTGGTTCACTCAGCTCTTGATGCAGCTCCTGAGCACAGCCCTCCAAGCCCAGGCTGTGAATCTATGTGATTCATAAACTACTGCCAAGCACACCTACGCAGTGTCATGTTGTGTTTGGCTGTCTCATACAATTCAGGGCAGTGAGTCCCTCCATCACTACAGGGTATATAGAAGGTGGCCAGAACAGGTGACTTAGCAACATTGTGGGCTCCGATGCCAGCACCCTAAGTCCCTAGCCTTCTGGGGTGGGGATCTTCCTTCTACTCCTGAATGGGGCTTCCTGGGTTTCCATTCATAGGAGAGGCTGAGATCCTGACAGCAGGAGGACTTGACAAGAGACTTTTGGTGTCTTCTTGGGGTCTCTGAGTTAACAGTGCTCCCCACCTTGCTGCCACACATACTTGTCTTAACCATATCTCACCTGATTCTAACTACTGCCCCATGGAGGGCACTGGCAGACGCTTTAGCTGTTTTCACGTGGAGAGGCAAAATGACTAGTCCAAGGTCACAAAGGCTAGAGAGAGAGAGCTGGGTCAGTCTTGCACCCTTCCTCCAGTGTCAGGGCCAACCCTGTGCCTGCAGCCTCTGGGGACAGGAGCACTGCCCTATGGAGGTTGCCCCCCAATGTGATGACACCCTCATAGTCTCACAAACTTTACCTTCAGTAAAGTGACTACAGGACACCTCTGGACTGTGAGTGCCCCTTGAGGGCTGCAGAATCCAAAGGTAGGCCTTGGACATGAGACCATGACACCTGGGAAGCTCTGTATGGTCAAGAGAGCACAGTGACCTTGTCCAACCTCACTTGGACCTTGGCTCAGTGTCCCCTGGGGCCAGGGGCCAACTGATGGACAGTGAGGTGATCAGGAGTTCTGTACATGACCCTTCAGGTGGGTCTATCCCAAGAGTAAACTTTAGGACTATTGTCATTTGGCTGGGGTCCCCCCATCCTTTATTTGGGGGCATGGGGCCAGGGCTAGGTGGCTCTATCCTTCCCTATCTGACAATAGTAAGAAGTCTTCTGATTTCTCAGTGGTGGGACCTGGGCTTCCACCTTCAAGGAGAGACCCAGACCCTGGCATAGGAAAAAGTTGGCAAGGGGCAGAAAAGTCACCAGTGGCTGGGGTCAGCCTTTTCCATACCTCAAGGCACCATAACCTCTCAGGATCCTAGGCATCTTAGTGAACAAAGGAGCCCCTCTGTGGTCTAGGTTTGATCTCAAATGCTAATGCAATGTTGTTCAAGTGGCCTCAGAACAAGCAGTGGCTGCCATCTCTGCTTCAGCTAATCCCCATTATGCAGATGGAGAAACCAAGGCTCATCAAAGGGACTTGCTTAAGCAATCAGCATGGGGCTGAAGGGAGAACCTATATACCCCCTCCACTAGAAAGGTGCTGTGTCAGTCCAGCTCCCTGCTGAGCACCTGACCAGGGGGGACTCATGAGACCAAATGTTCCTCTGGCTCATGATGCCCATGGTCGGGCAAGGACAACAGGAGTCCTGGGCTCTCTCCTACATACAGTGCAATGTCACGTGCTGGCTTCCAGCAGGGTGGGGCCCTCACTGTCCCTTGTTCTCTCTGAGTTCCCTGCTCTGCACAACTACAAGGGAAACCAGGCTCATATCCATGGGACAAACTTCTATTTACCTGTTTGACCTTGGGCAATCTTCCCCTGAGGCTGCAGCCAGATGTTACCCAGCTGAGCAGAGAGGGAAGCCAGGGAACCAGGGGAGCTTGGAAATTAGCCAGGAGTGGGGCTGGGCAGATGGCAGCAGTTTAGCACTCCCAGGGTGCTGAATTTTGGCTGAAAGACCCTGAGGAGACCACTGTCCTTTAGTGGAAGGCACGTCTCCCTGCTGTTTGTATATTTTGCCCACAGTGCCGCCTCTTTAACCTGGTCACACACAGATCTTTTTGTCATGAAAGTAATTCATTTGAGAGAACAGCCATTTCTCTCCCCCCCCCCAGCTGTGGAAACTCTGAGGAGTCCATGGGAGCTAGACAGAGGCTTCTACCTATAAGAAGGAAGTGCCACTAGACTAGGATGATTGTCACTCCTTCCCTTGTCCCCAGTCTGGGGGCTCTTTCTCTCCTCTCTCTGGTAGCTCAGCAGCAGGCAGAACAATGGCTGCAGAGAAAAGGCCATTTCCTGCTGACAGTGTGCAAGATCTGCTCCAGGCCCCACAGCTTTTTCAAAGAAGCGCCCTCCTCCCCAAGCCCAGACCTCCTCTAGTGTCCTGGCCTCAATAGGACAAAAACAACACTTGGATCTGCCCCTGGGTCAGATCTGACAAGGCTGGTCTAATCTCTGCTGCCAGAGAGAGGAGAATAAAATGAAGGAAGAGCTGTCTGATGACCAGGCAGGGAAAAGGGGCTCACAGCTGGTCTCTAGCTTGCGAAAGGTCTCCGAAACAGGACAGAGCAGGATGGAGAGAGGGGACTTCTCCTTGGTTTCCTCCACCCATCCCTGAGCCAGCTGGGCTACCACATGGGCCCTACTGCTCTTCCTGGAGGAGCTGGGATGATAGCAGGGAGATACCTAAATGAGGTGGAGAGAGGTGTCTGGAACAGTATTCCAGCACCTCGCTGATGTTTTATTTATTTATTTATTTGCAGTACTGGGGATTGAACCCAGGGGCATTCTACCTCCGAGCTACACCCCCAGCCCTATTTTTTATTGTTTATTTTGAAACAGGGTCTCACTAAATTGTGGAGGGCCTCACTAAGTAGCTGAGGTTGGTGGCAAACCCGCGATCCCGTCTCAGCCTCCCAAGTACTGTGATTACAAGTGTGCGCCACCACACCCAACTCGCTGATGTTTTAGGAGCTCAAGGAACCCAGGTGTGGAGGGAGTCACAGGTAGAGCTGCTGTATCCTGGATTTTACTTGTGCAGGGATGGAGGGATAGAAGTCCCTGAGTGGCCACAGCCCAGAGAGTGGTCTGTGTAGAGCTGTCACCACAAAAATCACTTCTGGGGGCCTCTTGGGCAACCCAGAGCACAGCTCTGATGACCACCTACTCAGACATCATCCTGCCCAGAGCCCCCAAAGCCATGGCATCGTTGGAGCCCTCTCTGACTGCTGCTAGAGGTGGAGAGGCGGTTGGGATTCACCTCACGCCCCTCCACGCAATGAGGCCTGGCTTTAGGAAGAGAGACAAAGGAGGGGCTGTGGGGAGGTGATCAGTGGGGTCACCAGAAAATGCTGGATGCCCTCTCCTCCATACTTTCTGAAGGCCGACTCGCCTTTTCTTTTGGTGGGGGGGGGCTTCATTCACTTAGTTTAATGAACTGAAGTGGGAAAGGGGAGCTGTGGCAGAGCCCTATAGCAGTCTCTCTTCAGAATCACCTGCCCCTAAAGGAAGCCAGCCCGGATGTAGTGATGCCTGCCAGACAACCTGAGATTTCGCAGGCGGGCTTTTTCCTGTAGGAGCTCCTGGCCACCAGAGGAAGACTCGACGTGTGTGTGTTGGGGGCAGGAAGAAGCGTCTAGAGTCGGGTCCCGGAGCTAGTTAGAAGCTGGGAAGTCCGGGGTGAGTGGGTGGGGGTGCTCACTCCCTGGAGGATCGCTCAGCACTAACCCGGGCCAGAGCTGAGACGCCGTGGAGCTGTCCGGCCTATGGTGCTGAAAACGGAAAGCAGCGGCCTAGAGGGCGGAGAGCGACGCACCAAGTCTGCGCTTCCTCGTCCCGCAGGTGAGAGGAGGCGGGTGGAAAGGGGTTTCCTCTTCACCCCTTCCCTCTTCTACTCACTAACCAAGGAAGAAAGGACACAAGAGAGTTGGGGCAGGAAGGCGGGTGAGCTTTGAGAATTGTGCGGACGCCCGAAGTTGGCCAGTCTGGGGAAAGCTGGCCTCGGCCGCGCTGGGGATAGAGCGCTTTCTGAGTCATCTGTATAGGATGAGCTGGGGGAAAGGACCCTGGACCTGGGCGGACCCTTCGCTGACCTCCTACACTCGGGGCACTCTCCGACGGATGCATGGCCAGGAGGGGTGCACGGGGTGTTCCCATGCCTGTGGCACAGACACACTTACATGGTGGACTTCCGTGGGTGCATACACACCCCATGAACATACAGGGTATGCTCCCAGAACCCACACACACCAAGCACACGCAAGCAGCCCCGTACATGCTCCCTGCAGACAGGCAAGGGTTCCCGCCAGGCTCCACTCCAGCCTCGAATCCCCTGGCGCATCCGGCCTGGACGTCCCTCCCGCTTTGCCTACCGGCCTCGGGTGGTGACTCTAAGGGCGGCACAGCCCGCGTGGGAAGCCCCAATTCTATCCTGAGACCAGGGGAGGTGCTGAAGTAGGGTAGACACCCGGCTCCTACGCCCAGAAAGAGGGGGGCAAGATAGGCGGAGCGGGTAGGTCTCAGACACCCCTTCTTTTTTCCCCAAATTCTCATTTATGGTGCCAGGATAGGAGAGTGGACGGGAGTGTGTGTGTGCGTGTCCCTCCCAAACTGAGGACTCCCGGAGGACCAGCGCGTACCTGTGCGTGGGAGGCCCCGCGTGGAGCCCCCTTAGCGAGTCCGGACCTGCTGGCTCCTCTGGCTCCCCCTGGATAAAAGTGGGGGCGGGAGTGGGGGTTACCCTGCTTGCCCTCCACACCACCTCCTGGATGTCCGTGGGCAACGGAGAAACTCCATCCCGGGCGGCGGGAAGTTGCTCGTGTTCGGGCGCTGGGAGGGGGCGCCCTCCGGTCCCCAGGCTTGGCCGGGACTCCCGCGCCCCCGCGTCCGCCGCCCCAGCCACCTCACCCGCGCCCTCCCGCCCGCAGACTGCGCGGAGCCTGAAAGCCCGGAGCCCGCCCGCCCTCCCGGAGAGTCTGCCGCTGACCTGCATTGACGTCATTGCGTCATTAGGTTTCCCCTGGAAACACTGGCTCGCCCAAAATAGTAACACATTAATTCAGGCCGGGGGAGCTGGGAGAGACTGTTGTAACCCTGTAGCTAACTCGGCGCGCGCGAGCAGGCGCGCAACAGCCCCCACCTCTCCAGAGGGCAGCGCGGGCCCGGCTCGCCTACTATTTTGAGAACAAAGGAAGGCAAAATATAGAATCCTGGAGAGAGGGCGTGGGGACGCCTAGACCCTCTCGCCTTGCACGCGCGCATACCCACAGACGCACACGCGTATGCACATCACGCCTGGGTCTGTCTACCCTCCGGCGGGCGCTCCCCGCGCTCGGGCTCTTTCGGGGACCTGCTCCGGGTGTGCTCAGATCCCCGGCGCGCATGGACATGTCCAAGTCAGGGCTTCCTGCCCTGCTGGGGTTGAAGGACGAGCTCCCTCCCACACCCGCGATCCAGCTCCTTCCACACGCCGGTCCCACGCACCCATGCAGGCCGAGCGGCCGGGGCTCCCCTCCTGAGGCTGGGGCAGCTTGCCCTTTCTCCTCCGGCTGCGCCCAGACCTGCCTGCCGGGAAAACCCTGCGGAGATCCAGCCCGCCTCCCGCCGCTCTCCCCATCCCACCCCCGGCTGGTGGGTGGGCGGGGGAGGGGGGATGACCGTTGATCGCTCTCGGGAGAGGACTGATTTGGGACAGAACGACTGGGAGATTGGGATGCTGTCGCGGGTTCCAGAATCGTTTGGGCCGGGGAGTGACCGACTTCTCTGAGCTTCACCTCTCTCTGGCTCTCGGCCCGGCTTAGCAAGCAGAAAGGAACTAGGACTGACGGAGCTGACCTGCGGAGGGGATCCCGGGCTTCAGAGCCTCTCGTTAGCTGTCCGTGCTCCCCCGACTGGACCCTTGACTCAATTTGAGGAGTTTGAGAGTTTGAGGAGAGCGCTCCTGTGCATCAAAATAGCAAGAGCTTAGCCTTGGGCTCTCAGCGGAGGCGGGGAGACCCGGGCGGAGCGGCAGAACTCCGGGTGTGATGGAGGGCGCTCGGGCGGCGTGGGCAGTGGGGCTCCGCGGCTCCCCAGCTCCAGGGCAGGTGGGGGAGCCGGGCCGGGCGTTGACACAGCACCGCCTTCTCCTTCCTCCCAGGGGCTGCTCAGGATCCGGCCAAGGGCTCAGAGAGGTTCCTTCCCCTTTTCATTCCAGCTGAGGCTTGTCTCGCCTTTGCTGTCTGTAGCCGGGGGAGGAGGGTGAGCCTGGGATTTAGGGACATGTCCCCAAGGTCTCTATGGGTGTGGTCAGAGCCCACTGCAGTGACTTGACTCACACAATATGCCCCTCCCTCGTAAAAGAAGGGGTGGCCTCTCACACAGCACCCCTGGACCCAGGTAGCCTCCTCTGGCCTCTGTTCCTTGCTGACCATACAGATGACAAACAGGCCACCCGAACTGACCTTCATGGACAAACATACCTGGTTGTCCCCACCAGGTAGGAGCCAGACCAAATAACAAGATTGGGAGAGGACAGGCCTAGCCTTTGTCCTTGGGAGTGCTGTGTGGCCCTCCCTCCTTCCTTTTCCTCCTCAGTCACAGTGGCCTGGTCTGTAAAATAGGGACATGAAGCCTACTCCACTGGCTGTTGTGACGATGATAAGAGATGATATGAGAATGCACTGGAGAAACTGTGTCCCTGCCCCTGAGGGTGGTTCTCTCAGCAGCAAATGAACCCAAACCCGGCACCAGATACATACTCCCTGGTGACATATTTGGGGAAGCTTGTCAAGGGACACCCGAGAAGCAGAGACATTGAAGGCCTTGGACCCAGAAAAGGACGGCATCTGTACTCCCTCCTTCCATATCATCCATCAGCCTCTGACCCGACCCCCCAAAACAGCTCACTAATGCCTTCAGGTTCAAGTTCAATCAAGTGGGGGTGGGGTGCGGGGGGGGGAACAGGAGCTCATAATCCAGCTCTGCCTCCCTCTCACTAGGCTTATTTCCAACAGGATATGCACCAAGGCTACAGGGGCTGAATCCCCACCACCTCTATAGCGGTCATCATCCTGTTGGACTCCCCCTCTGGATGGTGGCAGTTCTTCCTGGCACAGGTGCCTGGCATAACTGATGTTAATGATTTGTGAACAAAGATTGATGGTCTGTCTTTTGGGAACCTCCTGCTCCAGCCCCCCCCCCAACCCACACTACTTCTCTATGCCGGAAGTCCACACGGCCCTCAAGGCCCGAGTTAAATTCTGACTCCTCCTTACAGGTGTATCTAATTCCTGGGGTTGAGAGCTCACACGTTGTTAAGTCCTTGGATCACTTGGAAGGATCTCCTGATTTTGATCACAGTCTGTTCTGATTCTTTGGATTGTACATTTCCCTGTTACAGAGCTGATCTTCATACCAGGCCTCCCAGGGGGCCAAGAGGACAGTGGCTGATCTCACTGTGTGATGCTGATGGCCACAGGACCAAAAGGCCCAATGATCTACTGAGGAACTCACAAGGCTGTCTCCCCAGAGACCACTCTGTGTCTCATGTCAACCCCCGCTTGGTTTGCAAGAACGGCTTCAGCCAGAGAAGACCTGGGGCCTCTCACAGGATATAGGTGGGCCCGGAGGAGAGCCCCTCAGCCCTCCACCAGAGGCCTTATTCTGAATCCCACAAAGGCAAATGCAGGCAACAAAGCCAAGCATTCTTGGGAATCAAGAGCACTGACTTCTAATCCCCGTGCTGCTACTAAGTCATGGTATAACTCAAGACAAGGGATGCTAGCCGGGGATGGTAACACACCTGTAATCCCAGTACTTGGGAGACTGAGACAGGAGGATCACAGGTTCAAGGACAGCCTTAGCAACATAATGAAACTCTCAGCAACCTAGTGAGACCCTGTTTCAAAAAAAATAACAAAAAAGGGGGTACTAGGGATATCGTTCGGAGATAGAATGCCCCCAGGCTCAATCCCCAGTCCCACATACACAAACACATAAAAAAAGATAAGGGATGTCCCCCTCCATATCCCAGGACTATTTTCATCACCTGCTTTATGTACTGGTGGGATGGGATAATCAAGCAGACTTATCAGCATGGACATGAAGAGCCTAACAACATCCTCAGCTTCAGTGGGAATTGGCCCAGCCAACAGCAGCCTGTGCCCTTGAACCCAGGAGCTACAGGTGGGCAGATGGCAGAGTCAGCTTCTCTCTTGGGATATGGCCCAGCTGGGGGGATCTGGTGGCCCTCTCCCGACCAGCCATCCATCTGAAGCCTCCATATTCTTTCCTGTACAAAGCAAGAGTCCCACAGCCCTCCCAGTTCTTCCCAACAACACAGATAAAGATGCATTCACTCCGTCAGACATTCAGGGACCTCAGTTGGCCCAATACCACTTTTGCCCAAATCATTCCTTTCTCAGTTCCTGCTCTTTAGCCACCAAAATTTGTCCCAAAATTTGCCTAGCCTTTGCTCTCAACATTTCCCAGCCTGTGGGTCCAACCTGTCCCCTAGAAGTACCATCCCCTATCCTCATCTCGCTGACCTCCAGGTCTGTATCTGAGAGCCTGGAAAGCCCTTGCCCACATTCCTCTCTTCCATCACTCTGGTAGCCCTGTCCCACAGTCACAATCTGTTTTCCCAAATTCTTCTGGCTTCCAATCCCTAGGAGGGAGCCCTGAGCCAAGGATACCACTTGGCATGACCCTGAGTTCAAGCATTGCTTTCTGATAGAGGTGTGATAGTGATTGTGGCTGTTTGTGGAGGTAGGCTGAACAGCAAATGATTGAATGTGGAAAACCTGCCAAGGATCTAGTGGCATAAAGCCAAGAGCTAAATTCAGATTAAAGGTAGAATAGCTGGAGTGGACAAGTTTTGCAACCAGCATTTGGAATAGGGAGGGCTCATGCAGGCTGGAGAAACAGGTCAGGTCCACAGGGCCATGACACTTGGACTAAACCCCAAAGACAACCAGGACATGGAGTGAAGAGGGAGCTGGGAGAAATACAGACAGGTGGTAGCACCTAGATAAAACAGTGTTCTCACCCTGGCTCCGCATTATAATCCCCTGGGAGTCGACCTCAGTCAAAAGCTAATATGAAAATGCTCAGGCCCCACTCCCAGGAAATTCAGATTTCACTGGTTTGGGGGTAAGGCACAGGGATTTATAGTCTTTAAATGTTCATTTTTTTTTACTTGGTGATTTATTGGCAATTATGTGCCATGCTATCAGAAATTATTTTTAATTTGTAATGTAGTTCAGGAGACTAGAGTAGCAGTTTAGAGGGAAGTCCTCTCCGTTGGAATCCTGGCTCCCGACTCGTTGGCGATTTAACCAGGAATGATGTCCTGAGCCTCCTGAGTTTCTGCTTTCCTCCTCTGTAGAATGGTGATAATAACAGTCCCTGCATCTCCCAGGTTTGTGGCCCCATGTGATAATGCCTTTGAGTATTAAGCACTAACCCATTGGGAACTGGTCCTGTTTAATGGCTCCCCAGATGGTTCTAATATACAGCCAGGGCTGAGAACCCTTAGCAAAAGTTGGGACAAAATGGGCTGTGATGGGAACTCTTGGGTGTTGGGGAAGATGTGTATCAGAGGGAGGAGAAACTGACAAGTTGGATCAGGACTTTATTATGAAACAGTTTAATAATAGGGTAAAATGTGGACACTTCATCCTATTAAGCACAACAGAAGTCCACATTTGGGGGTTCAAGGATGATGAATATAATAACTCAGGAATCTGGGTGTTGCACAACCTTGATTGAAGGAGAGAGATGGAGTCCAGGGAATAGTGTGGGATCCAGAGGGCTGTGGAAATTGCAACAGAGGGCTGAGTGAGAGGTGAAGCACAAAGGAAGAGTCAACAGGATTTAGGACCTCAGTGGACATAAGAGCTTAGAGAGATTGAGGGATTGAAAAATAAATGTAGACTGCCAAGTCTAGGAGGACCAAGGAAACAACCCCTGTGTTGGTTAGGATTACATTTAACTGAGTATCAGACCAATTGCCAGTGGCCTGAACCAAATAGAAATGCATTTCTCTACCAGTTAAACGTCCAGAAATGGGCAGTTCAAAGCTGGTGAGGCAGTTCTGTCCCACAGAGTCCTTGGAGATTCAGGCACCTGCCAGTTCTCTCGTCTGTCATCTCTGTTCTTCTGGTACCAGATGGTAGTGGCACTTGGTTTCTGGCATCCATGGGGAGAAAGGAATGGAGAAGAACTGGCAAAAGGCAAGAGCCAGTGTCTCTTGAGGGAGGTTCTTTGTAGCCACCCATCACATTCACTTACATTCCATTGTCCAGAAATGGGTCTCGTGGCTTACACCTAGGTGCAAGGGAAGCTAGAAGTGTGGTCTTTATTTTCGAGGTAGACTTGTACCAGCTAAAACTTCAATGGTACCCCTATGGTTGAAGTAGGTTCTGTTTCTATAAAAGAAGAGGAATTCAGATACTGGGAGAGAGCCTACAGTCTCCACCATTGGCTCATTTCTTTAAATGTGAACATGAAATATGGAGTCAATTTGGGAAAAAGTTTTTTGTATGTATGTGTGTGTGACACTGGGGATTGAACCCAGAAGAATTCTACCTCTGAGCTACAGCCCCAGCCCTATTTTATTTTTTATTTTGAAACAGTGTCTCACTAAGTTGCTGAGAGGCTAGCTCAATTGCTTAGGCTGGCTTTGAACCTATGATCCTCCTATCTCAGCCTGCCAACTACTGGGATTACAAGCACCAGCTACCACACCCGGCCTGGAAAATATGTTTTTAATATGTTGAGTTAGAAACATAGGTGCAGACTAATGGGAAGAAGAATTCTAAGATGGCTCCAAGATTCCTGACTCCTGGCACACACACACCTGTCTAATCCCCACCTGTTATGGTTTGAATATAGAATTCCCCCCAGAAAAGCTCATGTGTTGGCAATGCAACAATATTCAGAAGTGAAATAATAGAATCGGGGCTCTAATCTCACCAGTGGATAAATCCATTGATGGGTTAATATTTTGAACGGATTATTGGATGGTAACATAGGCAGGTAGGGTATGGCTGGAGGAGGTAGGTCCCTGGAAGTGTGGCCTTGGGGACTGTCCCTGTTCCTGGTCCCTCCCCTCCCCTTCCTGGCTGCCTTGCGATGATTATCTATTCTTTGCCACACCTTGCCATCATGGTGTTTCTGCTTTGGGGCCAGCTGACCATGGAGCGAACCTCTGAAACTGAGCCAAATAAACCTTTCCTCCTCTAAGATGTTCATGTCAGGTATTCTGGTCACAATGATGGAAAAGCTGACTAAAACACCACCTCATGGGTGGAACTAGGGGATAATATAAGGGTTTTCAAGGGAACATTAAGAGTGGTGTGGTGCAGGTCCAATAGGAGAAGTTAATGAGGAAATGGCCAATGAAGAAGAGGAGGCAAAAAAAAAAAAAAAAAAAAGAAGAGGAGGCAGCCATCAGCATGGAAAAGCCTTAGCACAGTACACAAATCCTCAATGAGTTGGCCATTGTCTCCCTCTCTAGACTCTTCTCCTGTCAATCTCTTCCTTTCTTTTCTTGTTTTAATTCCACCCAAATGCTGTACATCTGTTGGCCTCACCTCTGTGTCACCTGTAATGCCGCTCTCCTGTTCCCCTTGGCGTGGTTAACTCCTATGCAACCTCCCAAGCTCAGTTCAGACAATGCCTGATCAGGAAAACTTCACTAACCCATCAGGGCAGCTAGGTGTTCCTTTGTGGCATTCCCATGATGGCCAAACCTCTCTCCATCCCTGAGTTTGTCACATTTTTAGAATCTGACAGTTGATTATGAGTTTGTCTGCCTTGTGAGCTTCTGGAAGGCAAGCACAGAGCAGATTGTCTTTGAAGCCACAGGCTGCAGCACAACTCCCTGTGTACAGTGAACTCTCAAGTATGTGGGCAGCAGATAAAAAAAGATCCCTCAAGAGCTGGTATCAAGGGAACACAGGACAAGGGACATTTATTCTGGGACTGGTAGACAGAAATGAGAGGACAAATGTGGCGTGAGATACTTTAAATGAGGACTCATTATAATCAGGTTCCACTATCACAGCCCAGTTAGGATGTTTCTTGGCATTTTTAATATTTAAGCTCTAGTGAGCATTGGTTTAGGGAGTTGGAAATGTGATCCTGGTGTTGTAGGTTGAATCTGAAATGTCCTCCAAATACTAGTGTGTTGAAGGCTTGCTCCCCAATACAGCAAGGTAGGGCTTTGGGGAGTTGAGTGGATCACATGGGCTCTGATCTCACCAATGAATTAATCCATTAATGAGTTTGAAAGCTGATGGCATTATTGGGAGGTGATAGAAACTTAGAAGGTATGACCTAGTTGAAGGGATGGGTCTTTGGGGGCATGCTCTGGAGACTATATCTTGTCCTAGTCTTCCCCCTTTTCTGGCTGCCATGAGGTGAACAGCTCTCTTCTGCAACACCTTCTTCTGCCATGATGTTTCTGCCTCTCTATAGGCCTAAAAGCAACAGTCAGCTGACCATGGACTGAAATCATGAGCCAAAACAAACCCTTCCTCCTTTAAGTTGCTTTTATCAGGTATTTGGTCACTGTGATAGAACACAGTAACAAGATAGGATGGGAGGATAGGTGCAGATGAGGAAAGGATGTCTATTTCCAAAGCAAAAAGAATCTGAACTGACAAGAGAAAAATAAACAAAAACAAAAGTAACAATAAAACTGTCATTCAATCCATAAATTGACTACAAATCTCAACTGGAATAGGGACCTATCACATTCTGAATAGAACCTCAGAGCTTTTTTCCTGGTCAACCTTCCCCCACCCCAAGTTCAAGTCAGTTCAGCAAATTTTAATTGATCACCTACTGTGTACTAATGCACTCTCTGCTGCAGTGGTCCAGGCATGAAGGATGCAGCTATGAAGAGAATAAACACAGGCTTTATGCTCATGAATGAAGACAAAAGTCAAGCAGTTCTAGGAGTTGCAAGTGCGATGAAGGTGGTTGTAGGAGACTCCATTGGCCCCTTGGGTCATATTCTCTCAACTAACCTCTGATTTTAGCTGCAGCTATGGGGGATGGTTCCATACAAGCCCAGACTCATCCCTTGCTGGCACTCTCCCCCTGGAAGCTTGTGCACTGCCAGGGTTTTATTTTCTGCCCCAGGGTCTTCTCTAGCTCTCTGAGACCCCCCTTGGGAATGTGGGGGTGAGGGAGTCCTGGAGGAGTCAGTCTTCTTGTTAACCCAGCAACCTCAATAACACCTCCTTCCCTGTCTCTCCCAGCTCCTGCTCTCCTGATTTTCATGATCATGTTCCCAATATGTGACCTGCAAAAATAGCCTGTGGCTCATGCTCTGCTTTGGGGGGACCTGACAAAAGACAATGAAATTTCAAGGTGCTATGAGTTGATACTCCAAGGGGATTCAACCTGGTTGGAGACATTAGGAGGGTCTTCTTAGGAAGTGATGTATAAGCGGAGATCTAAAGAATAGGAAGGAAGCTGGGTGTGGTGGTGCACGCTTGTAATCCCAGTACTTGGGAGGCTGAGACCAGAGGATCCAGGTTCGCGGCCAGCCTCAGCAACTTGTGAGGCAGGCCCTCTGCAAATTAGTGAGACTCTGTTTCAAAATGAAGAATAAAAAATAGGGCTGGGGTGTAGCTCAGAGGTAGAATGCCCCTGAGTCCAATCCCCAGTACCACACACACACACAAAAGAATAGGAAGAAGTTTCCAGAGAAGGAGGAGGATGGACGTGCATAGAGCCTGACATGTGCAAAGGCCAGAGAGTCCATACTGGGTGTGGTATTTTTAAAAAGTTGAAAGAAGACCACTGGGGCTGAAGCAAGAGTGAAATGAAGTGAGGCTTGGGTGCTGAGCAGGTGTGCCTTGGAGAACCTCCATGACAGCTTTGGTAAGGACTTTGGACTTCATCCTGAGGTAAATGGGTAAGATCGACGGATTTTAAGGAGGCATGAATCATATTTAGAGGGTTTTTTTTTTTTTTGCGGTACCAGGGATTGAACCCAGGGGCATTTTACCTTTGAGCTACACCCCCAGCCCTATTTTTTTATTCTTTATTTTGAAACAGGGTCTCACTAAGTTGCAGAGGGCCTCACTAAGTAGCTGAGGCTGGCTGGCCATGAACCCAGATCCTCCTGTCTCAGCCTCCCAAGTTCTGGGATTACAAGCGTGCACCACCATGCCTGGCTTAGATTTTTTTTTTAAAGGTTGTGTTGGCTGTAGTATAAAGAGCAGAGAGCAACAGGGAAGATACAGAGACCATGTTTTTTAAATAGTCAAGAAGCTGAAAAATAATCCTGGGGAGCATAGATAAACATCGTGGCACCGTGATGGAGACAGGCAGGGCGTGGAGCCTTGGGTGGTGAGGGAGCCAGACAAGTAAAAGATGATGCTCAGGCAGCCGATTCGAGAAACTAGGTGGAAACAATGGAAAATACTGGCAAAAGTGTGGTTTTGAGGAAGAAGACAAGGAGTTCTGTTTCTATTGAGTTTGAGGTGTCCCTGAGAATACCAGAAAGAGAGATGTCTCTGTTCTTGTGGAGAGATCCCAGAAAAAATAGGATTCTCAGAGGGAGGGGAAGAGACAGATCCCAAAGGCCTCAAAGGACCACTTCCCACCTCCTTGTCCATGAGCAGTTTGCTGGTTTATCAGGTCTGAGGCAGATCGTGGGAGACAGGCTCGGCCGGTGCTGAGCTTGGAGGGCTCCTTTCTAGCACAGTCACTCCCTCCACCAGGGAGCTTCCACCGTTACAGGGTTACTTGGGTGTTTCTGCGCTCCCCACACTGTCTCTATAAATAGGCAGAGTTAAGGGAATGTGGTCCCTCCCCACCAAATGAGTCCAGTCTCATCTTTAGATGTCTCCATCAATATCTGTGAAATGAGTCTAGGAGCAAGACTAAAAAAGCTGTCTTTATTTAGACTGGAGAAGAGAAGGAGGGAGAGCTGTGATGCTGCTAGGAATAAACTGCTGCTCTTATCTTTCCCCCTGAGGAGGCCAGAGGAGGTGGGCTCGGGATTCAGTTCTAGGATGGATTCTCTAGTGGGGGTAAAGGGCTTTGCCTTTGTCCCCACTCCAGGGACATTCGGCAATGTCCATAGGCATTTCGGGTTGTCCTGGTTAGTGGTGGGAGAGTGCAGTTTGACACTGGCATCTGGTGGGTAGAGACCAAGGATGGTGCTACACATCCTGCCATGTACAGGGCAGCCCCCCTGCAAAGAATTAGCTGGTACCAAATGTCAGCAGTGCCAAGGGCGAGCTATCCTGAGTTCTAGGAATTTTAGTTACTTAAATTTTTTCGAAACAAAGAATAGTTGCCCAGGGAAAGGGTATTTTATTTGCTTACTTGTGGAAGGATATATATGGTTGGGAACTGGCATTAGGACAGGACAGCTGTCAGGAACCAAGCTCTCTCAACTGGAATCCTTCCTTCCTTCCTTCCTTCCTTCCTTCCTTCCTTCCTTCCTTCCTTCCTTCCTCCTTCCCTCCCTCCCTCCCTCTCTCCCTCCCTCCCTCCTTCCCCCACCTCTTTCTTGTGGTACTGGGGATGGAACCCAGGAACATTCTACTTCTGAGATACACCCCCAGTCCTATTTTATTTTTTATTTTGAAACAGGGTCTCACTAAGTTGCTGGGGGCCTCGCTAAACTGCTGGGGTTGGTCTTGAACCTGTGATCTTCCTGTCTCAGCCTCCTAAGTACTGGGATTACAGGGGTGCACCACCACACCCAGATGGAATGCCTATTTCTATATACCTCCTTCTGTCTTGTCTTGAGGTTGACTATCCAAATCTTTTAAAATTCTAAAGGAAACAGCCTGATAGGCTTAGTCAACCATCACTTCTCCTTTGGAGACTCCATGATAGGCCACCTTCCTCAACTCTGATATCCCATAGGTTGAAGAATATCCTTTGGAGAGAAATCCATCTCCTCATCCAATTAAAAGCCACGGTTACACAGGAACAGTCTAGACATCCTCCCTGGATAGGAGGCTAGGAGCAGGGCATTATGAGTTAGAAGGAATATTGGATTCAAACACACATAAACAGCATTTATATTGGTCTTTCTGGTACATGGCTTTTTCTTGACATAGCAAAGACAGGGACTGAACACAAAACTATTATTTTCTCTTTTATTCCTAAACTACACTGTCTGATATTGTAGCCACTAGCTACGTGGGGCTGCTTAAGTTTAAACCACTTAAAGTTAAATAAAATAGGAAATTCAATTCTTCTGCAGCATGAGCCACATTTCAAGTGCTCAATAGCCCCATGTGGCCAGTGGCTGCCATATTGGGCAGTACAGAGAGAGAACATTTCCACATCACACACAGTGCTGTTGAGAGGCACTACTCTGAAGGAAGAAGATATTGACCTACTTGAAGGCTGGATATGAATGGAAAACACATTTTAGGGTCAGCCCTCAAGAGAAATCTGCCTTCTTTTATTCATCCACAGTCCTTACTGTATGCGTAAAATACTGGAGGCAACTGTGTTTGTTACAGAGGTCATGCCTTGGCTGGGTATACGCCCAGAGATTATATGCCTCTGCTCACTGAAGCAGCAGCTTGGAGAATCATTTTACCTGAAGAGGATTGCTGTAACTTACCACTCAGGAGAGTGCTATCGATGTTTAAGAGTAAAGAGTAGTTGAGGAGCTCTGAATAGTGCATAATAAGCTTTTCAAACACCATGACAATAGATGACACAGAAATTTACAGCTCAGGTGAACAAGAGCATGTGACCGGAGTTACTAGCCTCGCTGACATGCCTTTACAAGCTACCAGGTCCTTCTTCCGTTCTCAGCTCCCAGCTCTCTTGTGTTCTCCTCTCCTACCCAGGTCTTCTCTTGCCTCTAAAGAGAACACATTTTTTTCTCCCCAGGTGGTTGTCATTACTGTTGTTCATGCCACACTCCCAGTTCTCCACCTTCCAGGCTCAGGACAGGATTGCACTTCTGTCCCTTGGGATTGGGGACTGAGCTCAGGGGACAGGTCTGGCTGGTGAGTGGAAGTGCCCCATGTATTGCTCCTCCAGAGCATCTGATTTTGGATGTGGGACCATAAGAGGTCTCTTCCCATACTGGCATGGCCACCAAGCAACATTCAAGATGGTAGCTACTCAGCAGGGTGTGGTGGCACATGTCTGTAATCCCAGTACTTGGGAGGCTGAGACAGGAGGATTGCAGGTTTCAGACCAGCCTTAGCAACTTAGTGAGCCCCTGTTTCAAAACAAAAAATAAAAAATGGACATGTAGCTGAGAGGTAGAGTGCCCCTGGGTTCAATCCTCAGTACCATTACAAAAAAATGGCAGCTGCTCCACCATCCTGGATCCCTGAGTGACCATTATGTTTGATGGCCCTGGCAAGATGGGCATGAAATAAACCTGTGTTGTTTTCAGACACAGGTATTGGGGGGGATTTTTTTTAATTGAGGCATAACCTAGCCAATCCGGCATGGTTATTGTACCGTTCACACATTCATACCCTCAGCCTTAGTGTCCACAACATTGCAGTCTGCAGTGTTTATTAGCTAAGACTGTTTCCTATTACCTAGAAAAATGAATGAGTCGAAACTTTTTATATTTGTACCAATCATTAAATTTAGATGTTGACATTACTAATCTTTTTTTTTTATAGATTTGGGCTCTTGATACTAGAAGAAGGGGCCTCTTCATCTGCTAAGAGGGAAAATACTTCTTCCCTAAACTGGTTAAGTACCAGCTGTCTCTTTGGGCCCTTCCACAATGAGCTTATGGCTGACAACATCTTTGGAAAAGAAACTCGTAGTGGTTAATAACAGCAATGAGCCCAAGAGGGAACTAAAACACTAAAGAGGAATTGACAGGGATTTTTTCAGTCTAGGAGTCAGAAGTTACCCTGTGAGGGAAGAGGGCACACAGCTCATGGGCCAAGAAAGGCTTCGTTCATTCATTCATTCATTCCTGTTCATTAAGCATTTAATATGTGCTCTGCCCAGCAGGAGCTTATGTCCTCATGGGGGCCACAGACAATAACCAGGCAGACAAAAGTGCAGTGGAGAAAATAAACAGAAAACAGGGAAGGAGTGGAAAGGGAAGAAGGCCTCTCTGAAGAGGTGGCACTTGAGTTGAACCTGGAGAAAAAGGAGCTGGTCACACAAAGAGCAGAAACTCATTCCAGACAGAGAAACAGTGGTGCAGAGGCCCGGGAAAGAAAGGGCTCAGTATACATCATAAATGGGGGGAGAAGGGGACCCAATGCTAGCATGCCCAGAGGGTGGTGATGGAGGGGACAAGAAAGAGTGGATGAGTCAGAGAGGTGGGCAGGGCCTTCAGGCCTGAGGAAGGACTTGGGGTTCCACTCTGAGAGGAATGGGAAGCCCTTGGATGATGGGGAGGGGATGATGCCAGCCGACTTCTCCTGCAAAGTCCCAGTATGACTATTTTAGGCTGCGTGGGCCACACAATCTCAATTGCAACCATTCAGCTCTCTGGAAGCAGACGCAGTCAATACATAAATGAATAAGCGTGGCTGGATTCCAATAAAACTCCACTTATGGACAATAAAATCTGAATTTCATAATATCTTGTGTCACAAAATATTATTCTTCTGACTTTTCCCTGCCATTTAATAATGTAAAAATCATTTTTAGCTCGTGTGAACCCTGCAAAACCAGGCAGCAGCCCAGATTCAGCCCCCAGGGTGTAGTCAGCAGACCCCTGATTTAGAGTCCTGCCTCAGATCACTCAGGCAGGATGGCAGATGAAGCAGGGAAATTGTGCAGGAGACTTTTGCAAAATAATCCCCCGGGAGGCGATGGAGGCTTGATGTGGGTGGTTGCGGTGGAGGCAAGGAGAAGGATTCCAGGTGTCCAGGGCTGGGGCCCAGGCCACAAGGTGTGGGCTGAGATGAGAGAGGACTCCAGTACAATTCTATGATGGTGCCATTTTCAGAGAGGGGAAGGCTGGGAGGGAGTAGGTCTGGAGGGAGCAGGAGGCAAACTAGCCCACTTCAAGTTGGTCTGTCTTCGAGTTGGTCTTTGCATCTTGATGGTCTTGGCCAAACTTGATTTGGATCCCAGGAAGCAGGCTGCCCCCACACTCGAATTTTCCCAGAGCCTGCTGCTTCCAAGCTGTGTGACCCTGGGCAAGTTGCTTATGTTCAATCTTTTTTCTTGTCTCCCTCTGTCTTGGTAAATATTCTCACTGCTGTAATCCAAAATGACTGACCACACAACTTGAGAGAAAATTTATTTGCTCACAGTTTTGGGAGATTTAAAAGTCAGTCCATGTAAGGCCGGGTCTACGGAGCTCAGGTCATGGCAGTAGAAAGTGGAGAGAGGAAGAGTGCTAGGCTTCCTCTCACATCATGGAGACCGGAAGTAGAGAGCAAGCTAGGGGAGAAGAGAACCATATATAATCCCCAAGACCACACCCCCAGGGACTCCTCCTTAGCAACCAAGCCCCGATTCCAACATTGCTACCTTGTTTCTGGGAGGGCTAGAGGGACATTCTAAATCCAAACAATTATACCCTCCTACCCTTCAAACTTCCCATAACCCCCAACCCCCGAAAAGGTGAGGGGTATCCTGAACTCTTAATGGGGTGGCTAGTTGGAGGACTGAACTAAACCAGTTCAGGAATTCCAGAGCTGGGTCAGTGCTTACTAGCACATCTACAATGTAAGCATTATCTCCTCCATTCCACAGATGAGAAAACCGAGGATCAAGCAGTTTACGTAATATGCCTAGAATTTACACAGCTACTTTATACAAATAAAGAATTTGAACCCAAGTGGGTTTTACTCAAAGCCTAGCTGAGTTCTTTTTTTTGTGTGCGTGGTACCGGGGATAGAACCCAGGGATATTCTACCTCCGAGCTACACCCCCAGCCCTATTTTTTTTTTTTTGAAACAGGTCTCACTAAGTTGCAGAGGGCCTCACTAAGTAGCTGAGGCTGGCCGCGAACCCGGATCCTCCAGTCTCAGCCTCCCAAGTACTTGGATTACAAGCGTGTGCCACCACACCCGGCTCTGGCTGGGTTCTTGACAGCAGCTGACCCCATCCCACCCTGCTGAGGAGCCAGGATCCGCTCCACCCCACACTCCTGGCAAACTGATGACCTCCTGCCCCAGCTCAGTGGGAGACAGGGTCTGCTCACACCATAGCAAGCCTTCGCAAAGCTGCCAGGTCTCTACTTCCATTTTTTTTCATATTAGCAAATATGTATTTGGACAATTTCTGTGTAACACTTTACTTGATCTTCATAACCTCCCCGAATGGCAAACAGTTAAAAGAGATTCAAGTTAAAATAATACAAAAAAAGTACAAGGATAAGTTGGCTATCTATATTCTCATGCCCAAGAAACCACCTTTGTAAAACATATTGGCATTTTTGCTTTTCTGCCTTGTGTTTTATGTTTACACCTTTAAAATTTAGATATAGCAAATAATGTATAGATACAGGGTCCTTTACCATAAAGGTTTAGGCATAACAAATAAGGCTGACCTCTACTCCCTCCACTCCATCTCCCCTGACCACCACCACCCCATCCTAATCCCTTCCTCACCACCAGGAGACACACTGTTATGAATTTTATGAGCTCTTTCCAATCGTTAAAAATACATTTTACGTACATACTTGTGTCCATAGGAAACACATAATTTAGTTTTGTGGTTCTTATTTACATAAACCATTCTAAAGCAGCACACATCAGTCAGCACCTTGCTTGTTTTAACAGATCATTATTTCTTGAGATCTACTCCTGCTGTACAGATTGTAACTGCTAAGCAGACCTCAGGGGTCTGCCTGGGTTCAAGGATTGGAGAGGACGACTGGGATGTGACTGCGTTTTCTTTCAATGCTTCTTAATGAAGCAAATGGTCACTCGTCACCATATCTGGCCCTTTCCCCTGCCCCTGGGGGGTAAGATGGGGGTGACGGTCTTGTGGCATCCTGTGGAAGGGAGGATTCCACGTGCTTGAAGATAAAAGGACACCAGACTCAATGTTTGGAGGTGGCTACATTTGTTCCCAATCCCCAGGCACAGCATCTGGCTTCGGGGTCTTGATCTTTTGCTGCACCTTAGAAGCAGTCATCATTCTGTTCCACTCCTGGGTCATGGGCGCTACTCAAGGTTTCAAGGCATCAGTCTGGTGAGGACCTACGGCAGTTATCACAAATGCCAGCCCAAGCATGTACTGCGGTCTATTCACCCACCCTCTACGGCGGGACGCAGAGACTGCCGAGTGTCCTTGCATAGGGCTCCCTGCACATGGGTGTGACCAGCCAACACTATCAAATGGCCAACAAAGTCACTGAGCTGGTTTACACCCAGAACAGCATGCATGGGGGTGGTGTTTCCCCACACCAATGACAATACTACAAATGGTCAGACTTTGAAATATTTTACTTAGCCTTCCCATTCATGCAGTTATTCAAAACAAGACAAAATAAGACAACAAAAACTAACAACCACAGACAGATTTAAAATCCATCCTTCCTCTCCATCTGCTCTGGTTTTTGGATGTCGTTTATGTGTGTCTCCCAAAGGTCCATGTTTTGGGAATTTCATCTCCAGTGTGGCAGTGTAGGGGTGGTGGACCTGTAAGAGGCGGAGCCTAAGCTGAGTGTGGTGGTGCACACCTGTAATTCCAAGACTTGGGAGGCTGAGACAAGAGGATTGCAGGTTCAAGACCAGCCTCAGGAACTTAGTGAGACTTTCGGCAACCTGGTGGGACCCTGTTTCAAAACCAAAAAGAAAAAAAAAGAAAAAGAAATAGGGCTAAAGGTGCAGCACAGAGGTAGAACACCTCTGAGTTCAATCCCCAGTACAACAACAACAAAAAAAGAAAAATAAAAAGAAAAAAAGGGTAGAGCCTAGTGAGAGGTCCTTAGGTCACTGATGGTGGGGAGTTATCCTCACAAGGGATTAAGGTAGCTCTTTCGGGGACCCCTGAGCTCTTGCAAGAGCCAGTTTTTATAAAAGCAAGCCTAACCCCTGAGTTATTCTCTGGCTTCTGTTTGGCCATGTGATCTCTTCCTCCCACACACACTCCTGCCATTGACATCTGCCCAGAGGTGATGGATGCAGCCACGGGTTGCAGCCCTCGCCAGAGCCTGCGTCATGCTGTCCGGACGTCCAGCCTCCAAACCTGAACCAAAGAACCTCTTTTCTTTATGAAGTTAGCCTGCCTCATGTATCTTATCATAGCAATAGAAAATGAACTGGTAAGCCGGGCATGGTGGTGCACACGTGTAATCCCAGTACTTGGGAGGATGAGACAGGAGGTTGCAGGTTCAAGGCCAGCCTTAGCAATTTAGTGAGACCCTGTTTCCAAATAAAAAATAAAATAGGGCTGGGGTTGTAGCTCAGAGGTAGAACACCCCTGGGTTCAATTCCCAGCACCAAAAAAAAAAAAAAAAACCCGATACACCGTCTGTCTATCATCTCCACCCAGCCACCCACCGTCTCCCATCCGTTCCACTGCAAAATCGCCAACGGGTCTTGCTCCCTTCTAATCCATTCTCCACTCAGCTGCAGGGTGCTTTTCTTTTTAGAGCTAAACATTTCAAAACTTGAAACAAGTAAAAAGTATAATATAATAAAACACCCATGTACCCACTTCATCACATACTCAGCATTATTAATTTTTAACATTTTGTTGTATTTACTTCCCATCCATGTTTTTACACTCTTCCTACAAATTTATAGAATAGCCATAGCCATAAAAATATAGAATTGCTTTGCATATATTTCAAACTTTTTATAAATGGCACCATACAAAATGCATTCTTCAGACACTGTGGTTTTGGACTCCCACGTTGATCTATGTGGCTCGCTTTCATTTACTTTCAGTGAAAGCTGCACTTCCTTCTTTTAAATGGATACATTGTGATTTATCCATTCTCCTGTGATTTCGGTTTTTCATTATTACAAACAGTGCCGGTGTAATGGTGAGCATTCCTGTACAGCCTCTTTATGCATATGTATAATAACTTCCCCAGGGAGTGTGTCTGCGAATGGAATTGCTGCATGCAGGGATATTCTCCTCCGCTCTGCTAGATTTTGCCAAATTGCCCTTGAAAGTGGTTATACCCATTTACACTCCTGAAAGCGCAAACATTTATTAATATTAAATGTCTAATACCTGACAATACTGTCTTGATGTGTATTTAATGTGCAATCTCCTGATTACTGTTGAAATCAAGCAGTTTTTCACCTGCTTATTGGCCATTTGGGTTTCCACTACTGTGAAATGCCTGTTTGCATCATTTGCTAATTTTTAAACTGTGTTGTTTTGTAAAAATTGACTTGTAAGACTTTTTTTTTTTTGCGGTACCGGGGATTGAACTCAGGGGCATTCTACCTCCGCGCTACACCCCCGGCCCTATTTTTTATACTTTATTTTGAAA
>PVJS01015895.1:6512-38348 GCA_004027185.1 Glis glis
ACCCGGATCCTCCGGTCTCCACCTCCCAAAGTACTGGGATTACAAGTGTGCGCCACCACGCCCGGCAGAAACTGTATTTTCTATGTGGAAGGAAAATGAACTGTTTCAGTCAGAAGGCTCACTGTAGCAGACTATACTTTAAAAAATGGCTGCAATAATACCTTTCATCTCATTTGTTCATTTACAACATGATCTTGACCATTCTCTACATCCCCTTTCCTTAAATATAGAATTTGTGATTTCTTTGTGACTAAAAGAATGAGGCAAACGTACTAATGCATGACTTCCTTCGGCAGGACAGAAGAGGCAATGTAGCTTCCATCTTTCTTGCTGAAATATCTCCCCCTTGAAACCTTCAGCTGCCCTAAAAAAAAAGTCTAATTCCCTTAAAGCTACCACTGGGTCATGCAAGAGAGATCCTTGACACTACATGGAGAGAGAGGGATTCCTGGCCCCTAGCTACTCCACTGCTCCCTCATCAAACTTTAGCTCTTTCAGCTCCATCTGACCACAACTACATGAAAGCCCTCAAGCCAACCCCCCCCTCCAGCTGATTCCTTCCCAAATACTTGATCCTGAGAAACAATAAATTGGGAAAAAAATTAAAGTTACTATTGCTTGCTGTTTGAGGCCTCTAAGTTTGAGATGATTTGCTATGCTGTCCTATCTGCTCTGATCCATTTAGTAAACAATGGCTATTCATTCATTTAAAAGTTGACTGAGCTCCCTCTCTTGTGTAAGGCACTGTGATATATTTAACCTATATTACTTTTATTTTTCTGCCCTAAACTGTAATTGAGTTAATATAAAGAAAATGTGCATTACTATTATTGGTTCATTTTTGCCTGCACTTTTAGCAATGTTGCCAATGGCAAATATTGCATTTTGCAGATCATTCTAGAAAAACTTGAAAATATTTTTCTTTAAAGTTGTTCAACACCTCTCACATATTTCAATAGTTAACATATAGGGTTAGGAACACCATGGACAAATGAATCCACAGAAAATCCCTACAATTAACTAAGATCCTGATACACTATAACTGAGAGATACCTCACTTTTATTTTTTGAGCAGTTGATGGAAGTTCTGGAATCAGCATCTTCTTTATACATAAATACTCAAATCCTGAACTCTCCAATCAAAGGCTCCACTGTAATGCCAATGTAGTTAAAAATAAATTTTTGTTGTACATTTCACTATAATTGTGTGGAAAGACAGTAGGAGAACTTTAAGTTTGTGGGGTTTCAATTAAAAAAAAACAGGAGAGAACAAAGAAAGGCTATTACAACTATAAGAAAATAGAAAGTTTTCCACTTATTAACTTTTTTTTAATTATGCCACTCCCCACCTGGAAAATTAGTCAAAAACTGTAATTACCATATTATAAGCTGAATGGGCAGCTGAGATATTTCAAGCAGGTAATTTCCTAGAAGCATCCTATAGTTTTCATATAAAACTGCACCATCCACTTGAAGCAAAATTTTTAACCCTTAATTCCCTGTAAAAACTCACCCCTAGGTTTTCAAGGGGGAGAGGAAAAGGGCTCAATTTCAGCTTATAATAACAATGACAACCCTGATGTAGGACATTTCCTATTATTATGGGATTTTTGAGGATGGATGACCAATAAGATGAGATCCATAGTGAGTCTCCCCAAATATCTCCAATTTCTAAAAAATGTCCTAGCATCTTGATTGTGATTGTGATTAATCAGGTTAGTAATTCTAAAGGTAAAGCTCATGCTAGCGACTTTCTGTCTCTCCAGCAAGCTTCCACCACCTTACCAATACATAGTGTATTTACTGCTATTCTTCTTACCACGGTTTCTGACCTGTCAACCTGAGTGCAAGATCGAGCAATAATGCAGGTACTGTATGTCTGACACCCTTCCAATAATGAAGCAATAGGTTGTTGGAATAGAACTTAACATTGGGGTGCCTGTATACTTGGTTTAAAGGATTCATCTTGAAGAAATGATTTAGATAATACCCTGTAGGAAAAATAAGCGTCAAAGCATTTTGAATATTATTTGTTATTCAGAAAAGTACCTAAAGTTAGACCTAGAATTCAACACATTACATTAATTTATCATCCAAACTTTAGAACAAATTAGAGTGACTTACAACACTACCTGTTTTTCTGACAAAGTCTTAAATTCAAGAGTCTTCTCATTCACAAAAGGCCATTAAGCCTTATCATAAGCATAAACAGATACAGAGTTAATATGCATTTTAGTGTAAGCATGGGTTGTTTAACAGTCAGAGGAACAGATAAGACAGAGCTAGCCACCATTACCTTGGGTTTCTTCCAGTCATCCTGAGGTAGATATCATACAGGAATGCTGGGGCCTTATGGCTTACAGCAATCCAGTAATGATATAAAAGGTGATTGGAGGTTAGATTTACATTGGGCCGTCTGAAGGCCTGTTCGAGAGGATTCCTCTTGAAAGTGGAAATTACATGGTATTCTGAGGAAGAAAAGTTGTGTAACAGCTTTGATAATAACCATGTAATGAAGTTTTGAAAAAAAAATTATGTTTTTACAATGCAAAGTATTTCACCAAAGATGTCAGAGTTCGTTCAATAAAAAACAAACTTTTCTACTCTCTATAGTAGCTAAGAGAATATGGGAATTAGACTGCTGAACTCAAGTGGTTTTAAAGCTGCCACTGTTTATGAATTTTAAATTAGATGAATGAATTTTTGCTAAAATTCACTCAAAGGCTTTTTAATGTTTTACCTATGTCAGTTTACAATGTCACTTTCTATATTTCACCTCTCACGATAGCTTCTTTCTTTCTGTTCCTCTTTCCAGATTCTTATTACTGTACTTACTTAAAAAAGAAAAGGAAAATCATCATCCTTTGCTTATGAATGCTTAAGCTGCTAAAATTAACATACATCAAACAAGCTTGAAACAACCCAAAAATAACCTCTGCTGTAATTTACTTAGGTTATTCAATATCATCACAATCAAACTTGGTATCATCTATGTTAATATTTTACTGGACATGTGCACTGAGATATTCACTAAAAGAAGTGATGCTCAACTTGATTTTTCACTAAACTTTGTAACACAATGAAAGACTATAAGAACCTCAAAGTGTTTCAATATTCTTGAAAGAACACTAAAACTATCAAAAAATTAAAATCACCCTAGATTTAATTTTTTTTTCTTATATGCTATAATGATCAATTTTTAAATTTAAATTAAAATGCCACAGAAAAACCTCAGGACAAATATCAAAGATTTACTCTAAAGTCAAAATTCAAGGATAACAAAACTCATTCAATTAGAGGAAAATAAGACCTATTACTAAAACAATGCCATAAATATATTTTAAATTTGAAATCATCAACCAACAATTTTAAAAAGATTCAATTTCAAAAAGCTTTAAGTTATACTATTTCTATTTCAGAACTATTAACATATCATATGCACTACCTTTTGTGGATCTATGAATTTAAATAGATTAATAAAGGTTAGTAGAAACTATTCTGGCAAAATGTATCCTACTTCCTAACTTCTTCATTTATTACTCTGGGGACCACTTGATATACTAGCTCTTGTAGGTGGAAGTGATGTTGCCTGTGGATGGGCAACATCAGGGCTGAGGGTACTCATGAGGGAGGAAAAAAGCTCTGTTCCCATTCCATAGGCTATCTATGAAGGTTGCTGCAGATGGCAACAGAGAAACAGCAAGGGTCAGACAAGGTGGGGTGGGTGGGAATAGACAGCAGGCTATTTTTACATTGTGAAACATTATTAAGGATGGACCACAAGGCAGTATTGGTAGCTACTACTTCTAAAATGGCAATTAACATAAGAAAAAATTGGAAACTCTGTCCTTAATGCCTCATGAGTGTTCTAACATTAAAAACTCAGTGAACATTTTAAATTCTTTAAGATATATTGTAACATTCAAAAACACAGATAAAATCATACCAACTTCACCCCAATGGAAAGGATTAGTGCTGCCTGTCGTGCAATTATACACCATGATGTTTCTTGGTCTGCAAAGACAAAGATGAAAGCAATGAAACAAAGAGGCCAAACTTACCCAAGTTAAATCTTATATAATATTTAAGTAGGAAGCTATAAGGATGATATATATTTCAAAAATTATACTTAAAGGAGTATTTTGTATGCCTAATAGCTATTTACAACTACTCTTTATCCCTCCTTCTCCCCCCAAAATTATAATACATGTTTTTTCCCCCTCATTTTTCTTTCTCGTATTAGCAGGAGTATCTGTTTTTTTAAAAGTACGGAAAACAATAAAAACAACTCAGTTCTTCCTGTCTTCTAATTTTCAGAGGTTCAAGTTTAAAAACTATGGATTTCCCTTTTGCCAAAAACAACATATTCATATAATCATACATCTCCTTTTTTAGGATATAAAATACTGACTTCAAACACAGGGGCAGTTTATTAAATTAAAAAAAATAAGCTAATGGGAAGCTTAAAATTTAGTGTTAATCTATAAATATTACTATTATCTTTTAAAAGGATGCTTATGGATTGAATAAAGCTGCTCTAGTGTGCCATACTTTTATTGTGTGGGGGGGATACTGGGGATTGAACCCAGGGGCATTCTACCTCTGAGCTACACTCCCAGCTCTTTTTTTTTTTTTGTTTTGAAACAGGGTCTTCCTAGGTTGCTGAGAGCCTCACTACATTGCTGAGGCTGTCCTCAAACCTAAAACCCTCCTGTGTCAGCCTCCCAAGTAGTGGCATTACAGGCATGCTCCGCCACATCTAACTTAGTATGCCATATTTGATATATCTAAACCATTCCCTTTGAATTTCAACTCTTTATATATGTCAAGTCTATACCAAGTTTTAGTTTGGATTAAGAAAATCATCCTTCGTATGGCTTTTTTAAAAGAAAAAAATCTCTAACAAACTTGTGCATTCCATAGGTACACATGAGAATTAACATTAATTCTGCATTACTACTGATGGATCCACTTATTATTGCCTGTGATACATCAACTCTTATAGTTGGCAGTGATACTGCCTATATATTGGTATGGCATTATCAGGAATAAGAGATTAATTAACATTAGTTAGTAGCTTTGTTTTTCCCTTCTCAGTTAATATATATTTAATAAGCGACATTGTCACCTCATATACCTATTAACTCCGGAATACCAGGCTGCCGCAAGACTCGTGTTGACAACTACATCTACAGGAACAAGATCTGCAAGGGCATTGTTGGAGGCACGCATTGTTCGAAGAATTCCTTTCCCTGCCTTTGTTGAAATTAAAAACAACACCTTAAGATATAGAAGCTGAAGTGTATACACACACACACACACACACACACACACACACACACATACACACACGTATACAGACTACAGACAAATGTATAAAGTATTAATAAATGAAAAATTTACTTACCGCAATAAAGAGACCACTTGGTCCATTAAAGTTATCAATCCATCCCTAATATCAAAAATTAAAAAAGGGGGTAGAAGGAAAAGCTTAGAAGTATACAACCAGAGATTTATTATTTGAAATTTATATCCCCAAATATATGCTTGGTAGCTTTCTTCCCAAAACTAAAAAACTCTATATGTAGTCCAGAATATTCTCCCAGTTTCACACAGAAGTAATCTTCTCGGATAATAAACGAGTAAAATATTTTCAAAGGATCACCTACTCTTCTGTTAACTCTCTGGAAAGGAAATTCAATTTTACAAAAAGGAGTGTATACTGTCAATTATTTTTGCTAGATTAAGCCTGTTTAAGTCTGATTTTATCTATTTACTAATGTAGTATCTTGATTAGGAGAAAAGGATAAATTCTCAAACTACTAAATAAAACTGAAGAAAATAGAGTAATTGCCAAAGCAACAAACGATGCTATCACTTACTATTATACAGACCTAGGTTTTTCCCAAATCAATTTGTCTATTGGTTTTTATTGTTGCTTTCTCTTATTCCGGGTATTTACAAATACCATAACTCCTTGTCTCTTTTTAACAGCAAGTTATCATAGAAATCTCTTACACCTTTCTTAACTTTGTGATCTATACAGGAAGAGGTCTACCTCTGGGAGGGCCTACCTCTTTTTGGTAATAAAAAGCAATTGAGCACAAGCTTCTGGTGGCACATGCCTGTAATCCCAGTACCTGGGAAGCTAAGACAGGAGAACTGCTGGTTCGAGGCCAGCCTCAGCAATTTAGCAAGATCCTGCTTCCAAACAAAAAAGGGCTGAGAGTATAGCTCAGAAGTAGAATGCCCCTGGGTTCAATCTCCAGTAGCAAAACAAACAAACAATAATACAAAGCAAATGAAACCATAGTCTCTCTTTTTTTTGGTAGTGGGGATTGAACCCAGAGACATTCTACTTCCAAGCTACAACCCCAGTCTGATTTTATTTATTTGGAAACAGGGTCTCACTAGGTTGCTGAGAGCCTCGCTAAGTTGCCAAAGTTGGCTTTGAACCTGTGATCCTCCTGTCTCAGCCTCCCAAGTACTGGGATTCAAGCGTGTGCCACCACATCTGGCTGAAACCATAGTCTCTTTTATTCAAGACAATGTCATAGCTTTTGATTTAATTTTTAATTAGGATTCTGAAAATGTTGATCTACATTTCTATACACTCAGTATCACATAAAAAGTAACAGTACAATACTCTCTTCCTACGAATAGGAAAGAGCTTTGCCACGTAAGCTATGCTTGATAAATCCTGCTCTTAAACAAAACTGGCAACTCTTTTTATACAGTTATGTCTTAAAGTTCTCAATTCCAATTATTTACAAAGATTTCCAACAACTTACTGGAAAAGGTTCTTTCCAACTGGCACCAACAATCGACGGCCTTACAATTGCCACATTTAGCTTTGCTCCTTCTTGTTGCACAACATATTCTGCCAATGCTTTGGTGTATATGTATGTATTAGGTCTGTCTCCTATCAATTTTGGTGTGATATCATTTACTAGGCCATCATCCATCCATCTGGTGAACAAAGAAATTGCATACAAAAATATTTCCAGAGATTGTACTATAGAACGAAAAATAACTGATCTTTGTACATTCAAACAAACATATCTGTTTCTGACTCAAGTGATTTGATAGTAGTTTTTAATAAAAAAAGAAGAAAGGAGAGGAAGGAAGGTCTTAGTTTCATTAAACATCAACTACAGGGCCACACTCCCTTAACTGCAACTTCTATATCCAAAAAGGCCTGAAAATCAATTATTTCATAAATCATATGGTATATAGCAAAACCTGAACTCATATATGGTCATTTTAAAAATATCATTTAAATATTCATACACTTCATATATGTTTGATCAAGGATGTATGCTACACCAAAGTGAAGTTATTTCATATTACACAGTATATGAATTATATTTCCTTTCTAAAGTCCAAATGAGTTCCAAAATATATCTGGCCTCAAATGATTCAGATTAAAAATTATGGATCTGCATATGACCACCAAATAGAACTTATTAAGTACATTTGCAATTCACATATACTTAAGAGTTAATATAAGAGGTCTAATAAGCTAAATATCTAAGGTGAAGGACTGAAATTATATGCCTTCACAAGTGAGACTAACAAATACTAGGAATGAGAATATACTGAAGCATGCTATAAAAGCTTAATGATCAACCTACTACAAAGTCACAACACTCAAGTGCCTCTGAAGAAATGGTCTACTCTAATCATCTGTAAGAGGAAGGTACCTGGCTAGGTAATGTCTACAGTCTTTCCTACTCTAAATTTCTGATTCTGATATGTATTTGTTTTCAGATATTCTTCCTTTTTTGTCTATGATATGCATACAAGTAGACACAGCATATTATCATACTCTAATTATACCCATACTAACTAATAAGGAAGCATAAAATGGAGATGACCAAGATAAATTTTCTTCTCTATATGGAAGCACTTTTTATATGTGGAAGGAAAAGAACACTAATTAAATTGAAGGGAGAATGTTATCCACTTTAGGAAAAATTCCACAGTGCAGATGAGTTTTAAAATTGGAAGGGGGCCGGGTGTAGTGGCGCACGCCTGTAATCCCAGTACTTTGGGAGGCTGAGACCGGAGGATCCGGGTTTGCGGCCAGCCTCAGCTCCCTCTCTCTCTCTCTCCCCCTGTCTCTCTCTCTCGCTCTTTCTCTTTCTCTACTTAGTGAGGCCCTCTGCAACTTCGTGAGACCCGGTTTCAAAATAAAGTATAAAATAGGGCCGGGGGTGTAGTGCGGAGGTAGAACGCCCCTGCGTTCAATCCCCGGTACCGCAAAAAAAAAAAATTAAAATTGGAAGGGATAGTTAATAGATGGGAAAATAAAATCAAATGCCAACGCTACTGAAACTGAGGAGAGATTTTAGCCAATAAACCTTATCACTAGAGTGAGTTTACAGAGGAAACCATGAGTTATACTAAATTACCTGTGAGCTAAATTTCTTTGTAAGCAAGGAAAGGGGATAAAGCATTAAGTTAGAAGTTCTTTCTTGGTTACTTAGATGTTTGCATATACCAATGCTAATAAAAGAAAAAGTAATATGCTTCGTTAACTTCCACATTCAAATTTTCTTTTACAACTGTAAGAAATAGTAAACACTTCCGATTACTGACTTGTGAAGAAAATGAAGTATGTATCTGGGACCATCTGAGAAACTGAATCATAAAATAGAAGTCAAAAAATTACCAAAAGAATGTCTTGTTAACCTCATACTTATTAATTTCTTTACAATCTGCCTATTTCCTCATAATGATTAGCAGAAGAGCCTTTAAAAAAAAAAAAGGACCTGCACGCTTATTTTTAGGAGAAATCAGGGCATGGTAATTAAGGAGTCAAAAGTCAACAGAATGTCTGGGAAGAAAGGAAGCCAAGGGGAGACAGAGGGGGAAAAAACCAGCCCAATAGAGATGTTATATGAAGATTAAGAAATATGTGAAGATATGATAGATGCTGGAATGTTTCTATAATTGTAGTCTATACAAGGAAAAAAAGACTTTTTGGGGGGGACTCTGATCCTATTTCACTCGATAAGAAAGCACAGGCTGAAGCATATTCATACTTCACTTAATCCCTAATTATCAAATACTCACAAATATTATCCATGTAGTAATTGCTCACAGGATTCCAGTTCTCCAGAAGATGATAAACAGTAACACTAGGAGTCTGAATTAAAGGACTATGACTCCTCTAATTTCCTAATTAAAGGCCTCTTCATTGATATATTCCACTGGGTGGGGGTGGAGGTGGTGCGCCTTTAAAACATTAGAACCTAGCTATTAAACAGGCAGTCATTGGTCTCCACTGGGGACTTTTTGTTTGCTAGAACTGATACCCTGGAAAACAGAGCCCCTAATATAATGGATGGGTTATGTTCAGAGTCCTTGCTCTAACCATTACACCTGGTCAAAAGTGAAAGCCCAGCCGGTGTGGTGGCGCATGCCTGTAATCCCAGTACTTGGGAGGCTGACACAGAAGGATCGCAGGTTTAAGGCCATCCCAACAACTTAATGAGGCCCCCAGCAACTCAGGGAGACAATGTTTCAAAATAAATAGTGCTGGGGCTGTAGCTCAGAGGTAGAGTGCCCCTGGCACTCAATCCCCCATACCAAAAAAGTGAAAGTCTCACAATGACTTCACCAAGACTCTCATAAATCTATGCAATAAAAAGAATACAACAGCCATGAAATAACTGGTTGAATAAAGGAAGAGACCAATGTATGCACATGTGTGTATGTGAAAAAGAGAAGGAGAGAGAGGGAAAAAGTAGATAAACTTGGATCCAAAATTTTGGGATAAAAGCAATGTATATAAATATAAATTTCAAACAAACATACTCTAAAGAATCAATCAGTTTCTTGGGATCTACAGGGGGTGGATAGACTACTTCATCAATATGCTTTCGATTGCAGTAGGCATATGCTGTCGACACATGCATGAAAACTTCTAGATTCTTCATTTGTTGTGCAAGGAGAATAAGCTGTCGTGTAGCAATCACATTTAACTGAACAGCATCTCTGAAAAAAAAAGAAAAAAGTGACAATGATAAACTGGAAACCTATGTTATTTTACTTGTTAAAAAAACCTCATTCTTATTAGAAAACAGAGAAAGAAACAGATTTTAGATTCTTTACAACTTATCCTTTAGCTCTGATTTTGTGTATTTTATTTCAGTATGAAGTATATTCACTCTACTAGCTATGTTTAAAAAGAGATTTTCTGATTGTAAAATAAATAGGATTAATAAATCTAACTAAAATTTAAAAATTTTAATTCCCCAGAACTAAACTCAAATTGTTTCAGTCTTTAGCTTTTATGTTTACATGTGGAAGTCATGCTTCCTAATCCCAATACTTGGGAGGCAGAGACAGGAGGATCACAGGTTTAAGGCCAGTCTCAACAAGTTAGTGAGCAAGTTAGGGCTGGGGTTGTCACTCAGAGGTAGACTGACCCTGGGGTTCAATCCCCACTACCAAAAAAATGTTGCATCCTGATTTCTAAAAGTATAATCTTGTATGATATGGATGTGTCACAGGAGAAAAAATTAGAATGATTAAGTAATTTTAAAATGCTAAGATCAGCCAGGTGTGGTGACGCATGCCTGTAATCCCAGTACTTGGGAGGCTGAGACAGGAGGATCACAGGTTCAAGGACAGCCGCAGCAAGTAATGAGACTCCCATCAACATAGCAAGACCCTGTTTCAAAATAAAAATAAAATAGGGCTGGGGGTGTAACTCGGAGGTAGAATGTCCCTGGGTTCAATCCCCAGTACCACAAAGGAAAAAAAAAGAAAGCTAAGATCAAAGCCGGATATGCTGGCACATGCTTCTAATCCCAGTACTTGGGAGGCTGAGACAGGAGGATCACAGGTTCACGGCTAGTCCCAGCAACTTTGTGAGGCCCTCTGCAACTTAGTGAGACCCTGTTTCAAAATAAAAATTGGAAACATAAGGTGGGGATATAGCTCTGAGGTAGAATGTCCCTGTGTTCAATCAATCCCTAGTGCCACAAAAAATAAAATAAATAAAATGCTAAGGTCGAATTATCAATAAGAGTGAAACAGCCAAATAAAACTCAGATATGTCAAATTATACTAAAATATAATTCAAAGAAAACTTAAAAGCATTCAATTATATTATCATATAATCAAGTAAGAATACATTTATTCCCTCTCTATAGCAATAATACAAATACCTTTTTTAAGACTAGCTTACAAAATTCAAAGGAATGTTATAATAAAATTGTTACAAGTATGTCCAAGACCCCAAAGTGATCTACACATTCCCTTCTTGGAATTTATATAAAGCAAATAATTCCACTACAGCAAAGTACGTATACAGAAAAGCAATCAGTAAAGCATCACTGACTTGAACAAAAGCCTAAAGAGCCTACGTATTTGCTACGAATGGAATGGTTCAATGAAGCAAGTATTTTATCACAGTGAGAGAATACAGCCATTAAAATAATTGTATGAAGATTATGAAAAATCTGTATAAATACAAAAATTGCATACATTAAGATGTGAAGAGCCAGGCATGGTGGCACACGCTTGTAATCCCAGTACTTGGGAGGCTGAGATGGGAGGATCGCAGGTTCGCGGCCAGCCTCAGCTACTTAGTGAAGCCCTCCACAACTTAGTGAGACCCTGTTTCAAAATAAAGAATAAAAATGGGGCTGGGGGTGTAGCTTGGAGGTAGAATGCCCCTGGGTTCAATCCCCAGTACTGCCAAAAAAAAAAAAAAAAAAGATGTGAAGGAAGATTAAGAACAAGGCTCTGGAATCAGACTGGGTTTGCATCCTGGTTTGACCTATCCATCAGCTAATCTGCAAGGTTACTCAAGAACTCTGGCTCAGTTTCTTCACCTATAAATGGCAAAAATAATGAAATCTACCTACTAGACTTGTAATAAAATGAAATGAAACAAATAGCCTGCAAGCATTTAATATTGTTCTGAACATAGTCTCAAAACAGGTAGTCAACAGAGTAAGATAAGGAGATGGTAGATAGTTTTTGTTTTCTATTCAACTTTGTTTATAGCGTTTTTTAAATCATTGATCAAGAGATGAATTGTATGACACAATGACTATAGTTAGTAATAATGTACTATATTCTTAAAAATCACTGAGAGTAGATTTTAGGTATTTTCATCACAGAAAATGCTAAGTATGTGAGGTAATGCATATAATTAGCTCCACAATGTATACACATTTCAAAACATCATGTTGTACACAATAAATATATACAATTTTGTGAGTTAAAAAATAATAATAAAGCTGGGCATTTTGGCACATGCCTATAATCCCAGTAACTGGAAGGCTGAGATAGGAGGATCACAGGTTTGAGGCCAGCCTCAACAATTTAGTGAGGATCTCGGTAACTTAGCAAGACCCTGTTTCTAAATAAAAAGTAAAATAGGGCTAGGGGTGTAGCTCAGAGGTAGAATGCCCCTGGGTTCAATCCCTAGCACCACACAAAGAAGAAGAAGGAAGAGAAGGAGAAGGAGAAGGAGAAGTTATCGTGTACAGTGGTGCATACCTGTAATCCCAGTACTTGGGAGGCTAAGACAGGAGGATCACAGGTTTAAGCCAGCCTCAGCAACTTAACAAGACTCTTAGCAACATAGTGAGACCCTGCTTCAAAATGAAAAATTGAAAAGAGCTGGGATTGTAGCTGGGAAGTAGAATGCTCTTGTGTTCAATCCTCAGTACCCCCCCCAAAAAGCTTTGAGTACTTTACCAAATGCTTATATGTCAGTATTTAGGAAGAAAAAAGCCAACTATCCTTTTAAAAGGACAGGATATGTCACAGATAGAATCTAGTCTACTTGACTGTAAAGCTGTGCTTTGATTTCTATCTTGTTTGCAAAACAATGGGGATGAGGAGGGTACTGTTTAGGGGAGGTATACAGATAATATTTTGTTACAAGTTCCTGAGGACAGAACAACAAATTCTGGGTCACCAGGAACAAGGAATAACTCATGAAGGGGGAAAAAAAACTCCTGTGCTTTATTTTTCTTTTAATACCATCTGATATACTACAAAAAATTCTAGAAGAAAAAAATTTTAATGAAATTGAGGTGAGGTCTTATGATCACTGGTATTTTTTTCCCTATCTAATGTAAAGTAAAAAAAAAAAAATTTGTTCAAACTGAAATCCAGCAAGAGACATTTCACAGAGAGGACACTATCCACTAAAGGAACAGGGAATGTGCTATTTTCTTTTGCATTTGCAAAACAATGGGGGTAGGAAGAGTAATGTTTGGGAAAGCACACAAGGGATATTCTGTTACTGGTTCCTGAGGATGGTGACAGAGTTTCTGGGTCACTGAAAATAAGGAATAACTTGAGAGGCACACTCTTGTGCCTTGCCTCCCTCCATTTGAAGAGCCCAATACTGAAGGCATTTTGTGCTCACATAAGTAGTATCTCTGCCAGGCTAGTTAGCCTTACTCTATTTTACCTCAATCCAAGTTTTATTCTGTTGAACTCCAGGCTGAGATCCTGACATATTCAACCAAAAAGTATTTAGAACTAAGCAAAAATAATGTTCTCATTATGTTTTGGTTATATGGAGCCATACATGCATCTTAAGATACGCTTTTGGAAGAGGGGTGGAAAATGACCAAATCTTTGTAATCATGGTCCATCACTAATGCAGATATAGGAACTACTTAAAAAAAGAAAAGTTCAATTTGAACTGCCAATGAATTCTTTAGTTCATCTGTCTTATATAGACATCCTGGGTTTTTAAAAATCTATTTGATAATACTAAAGACCTTAGACCGGAACATTCATACCTGGCATAACATACAACTGAGTGTTTATTAAAAATGCAGACTCCTGGCCCTCATCATCACACATTTTTAGTGTCACAAATGAAGCCTAGGAAACTACATTTTAAATAATGTTGATATAAGTCTCTTCTTTTTTTCTCTTTCCTCTTTTTTTTTTTTTTTTGGTACTGGGGATTGAACCCAGGGGCATTGTACCTCTAAACTACATGCCCAGCCCTTTTTATGTATTTTATTTACTTATTTATTTTAAACAGGGTCTGGCTAAGTGGCCTTAAACCTATGATCTTCCTGTCTCAGCCTCCCAAGTACTGAGATTACAAGTACTCACTTGTACTTGTAAAAGAGAGCTCATGCCTCTCTTTTCCTCTCTCCTCAATCCTGAGAAAATATTGTCTAGATGAGATCTTATTCTCTGAGCTACACTCCCAGCCCTATTTTATTTTTTATTTTGAAACAAGGTCTCACTAAGTTGCTGAGAGTCTTGCCAAATTGCTGAGGTTGGCTCTGAACCAGCGATCCTCTTGTTTTAGACTCCCAAGTACTGGGATTGCAGGTGCGCACCATGCCTGATGGCATCTACAATTTTAAAGATGTTTTGAAAGCTGATCCTGAGAGCAGTGGTTCTAAAAGTGCAACACAAAGATCCAACAGCAACTAAGTCACACCCAATGTTCTTGCTAAAAACAAGTATTCTAGGGTGCTATTCCCTAATATCTGCATTTTAAACATGTTTTCCTATAATTCTTAAGATTTTTAATATATTCTAAAGCTTGAGAATCAATGCCCTTAGACTCAATAGTTCTTTTTTCTTTCCTTCTTGTTGGTGGTGCTGGGGATTGAACCCAGGGTCACTTTATATCTGAGCTACACCCCAACCCTAATGTATTTTTATGTATTTATTTATTTATTTATTTATTTATTTTGAAATGGGTTTCGCTAAGATGCCCAGGCTGGTTCTGAATCTGTGATCCTCCTGTCTCAGCCTCCCAAGTACCGGTATTACAGGCTTGCATCACCATGCCCTGCTTAACAGTTTGTCGATCTTTTCTGATATCAATCGTCACTTCCGTTTCTTTTGGAAAACCTACTTCCATATTCATATCTTGGGCTTATCATTCAGAATTATTCTACTTTTGAAATCCCCCAAACCACATCTTCTGTCCATCTATCTCTCCCATTAAGCCTGTTTGTTTGGGGGATATATATATATATATATATATATATATATATATACACACACACTTTTATTGGTGCACTATAGTCTCACATCATAATGTAGTTCACAGTGATAGTGACACATGGTCTCCAGTTTCTTGGCACTTCTCTACTCTCAACTTTATTGGTCTTGCCCTACCAAGGAATACTAGACCCCACCAACAGCTACTTAAGTAACTTCCTTTATTATCCTCAGTATCATTTCTCCCCTTACCTTTTGTCAGTATTTCTTTACAATTCCTAATCTTGCTTTTTTTTCCATTTCAAGATTTAAGTACCATATCTGAAAATAAATGAATTCTACCTCCTCTCAACTCTCACAGCACTTAATGTATGCTCTTTAGTACCTCTTTATTTTCCACCCCATATTGTGTTTTTTAAAGCATATTCTAACCCCTCTATTAGACCATATGATCTGTGTGAATAGGATCTGTATGAAACTTACCTTGGTGTCTCCCCAAGGTACTGAGAATAATGTTACAGTAAAACTTGAATTCCACCCCCTATGGCAATAAAAGGGTGCCATTTTGTATTTGTGGGTTAACTTAACGAATAGTTATAAAGAGTAATTACTTTGTAAATAGCTATTATAGCCCTACCTGCAGTATTTCAGAAAGTCTGGCCCACATCTACTATTGTCTAATCATCATTTAGATGTCAACATCCACTAAAATTGCTTCACAGAAACAGTAATTTCAATGTAATGACTAGGGCTTTGTCAGTGAACATGCATGACTTAACAAGGAAGAGAAGACAATACAGTATACACCTTCCACTATGGTCTCTCTAGTTTATAAAGGAAGAATATTAATGGTAGCCTTTATTATCCCAAGGAAAACAGGAAGAGAAAGAACTGTACTATACTATAAGGTCTTTCTTGTAAAGGTTACTTTGATGAGTTTCACCATAATTAATGTTGCCAATTAACAAATTGAAATCCCCTTTAAAAGCATCTAATTTCCCCCTTTAAGTCAATTGGATAGTATCTGTATATATTTTATCTTGAAAATATGCTAAGCCTCAAATGGCTGCATGAACTCTTTCTTTTGGTTATGAAGAAAGTAATGAAAGGCAAGCTGGACATGGTGGTGCACACCTGTAATCGTAGTACTTGGGAGGCTGAGACAGGAAGATCACAGGTTCAAAGCCAGCCTCAGCAAATTAGCGAGGCCCTGTTTCTAAATGAAAAATAAAATAGAACTGGGGGTGTAGCTCAGAGGCAGAATGCCTCTGGGTTCAATCCCCAGTACCACACACACACACAAACAAAAAAGAGAAGAATGAAAGGCAGAGCTATGTGGGGAAAATATCTGTTACATTGATCATCTCATACTAATGAATTTTAAGAAGGATAAAATACTGACTTATAATTAGGGCCCACATTCACAACCTTGGAAATATTAGTTAAAAATGAATCGGCAAAAAATATATATGCAAGGAAAAAAACAACAAATGTTTTTTAAAAAGGAATTTTTTTAATTGATGAAGATATCAATTCCTTTAAGATTTCTTACAAGCTGGGCGTGGTGGCACACGCTTGTAATCCCAGTACTTGGGAGGCTGAGACCAGAGGATCTGGGTTCGCAGCCAGCCTCAGCTACTTAGTGAGGCTCTCCGCAACTTGGTGAGACCCTGTTTCAAAATAAAGAATAAAAAATAGGGCTGGGGGTGTAGCTCGGAGGTAGAATGCCCCTGGGTTCAATTCCCAGTACTGCAAAAAAAAAAAAGATTTCTTACAAGTGCTCTTTCAAAAATATCTTTAAAAGATATTTGTGTACATCTTCATTTGAAGATTAATGTACATTCATGGTAGAAAAAAATAAAAAGATAAGATAAAAAAACACAGATAAAACTAAAAACCTACCTGTAATAACACCATCAAAAGATAATTACTAGCCAGGCGTGGTGGCGCATGCTTGTAATCCCAGTACTTTGGGAGGCGGAGACCGGAGGATCCGGGTTCCTGGCCAACCTCAGCTCTCTCTCTCTCTCTCTCTCACTCTCTCTCTCTACCTAGTGAGGCCCTCTGCAACTTTGTGAGACCCGGTTTCAAAATAAAGTATAAAAAATAGGGCCGGAGGTGTAGCACGGAGGTAGAACGCCCCTGGGTTCAATCCCCGGTACCGCAAAAAAAAAAAAGATAATTACTGGCAAATATAAAAAGACATGTATATAAATACACAAATACAAATATATTTTATGAAAATAAGATTATACTATAGTTCTTTTTTTTTTGCAGTACTGGGGATTGAACCCAGGGGGACATTCTACCTCCGAGCTACACCCCCGGCCCTATTTTTTATACTTTATTTTGAAACCGGGTCTCGTGAAGTTGCGGAGGGTCTCACTAAGTTGCTGAGGCTGGCTGCGAACCCGGATCCTCCGGTCTCCGCCTCCCACATACTGGGATTACAAGCTTGTGCCACCACGCCTGGCTAAGATTATACTATAGTTCTAATGACACTCTTTTGTCACTCCGAATCACTAACACATAATGCCTTGCATAGTATTTCACCTGCTGGCTGCAAAGAAATAACTAAAAAGGAAATAAAGCAACTACTACAGATTCAGATTTCCTGTGGTGGACAGGAAAACTGACACATCATCTATGAAATTTTATGAAGAAAAAAAAATCTTTTGAGAAATATTATCTCAATTTTACAAGTAAGGAACAGGCTCATAGAGGTTATTAATCTGCCCAAACTTATCAGTTAATAAATCAATGAAGTCAAGATTATGTAATTATATTAGATTATGTAATTCCAAAACTCCTGCCCTTTATATTATAGTGTTGCCTCAGCCTCCTCCAAGTATAAAACAGACTTGTCCGTAATAGTACAGTAAAGTAAGGTTAGCATGGAATAAAATAAAAAAATAAGAAAATAATTTGAAAACTGTAAGGCATTACTGAAGAGATGTAAGAAACCATTACAGTGCCCTCACCTGGAATACAGGCAAAACATACCATAATAATGTTTTCGCACTGAACTCTCACCTTATGTAATGCTTATTAAGGTTTATAATCCTATATTCTATAAAGATATTATGAGAGATATTATCAAAACCATTTGTAATCAGAAGTTAACTCAGAAACATTTTAAAGAGAAGGCCTTCAAATAGTTTTGAAGCCTAAAAAGAAAGCTATACCATTTTTACTGGTCTAAGATTATACAATTAAGATTAATATTATACAAACTATTTTTTGGACATACCATCAGAAAGAATGCTCTGAATTAAGAACCACTAATATGTTATTTTTTTCTTAAAACAGGCATCCTGAAGTCCAATTTATGTTTTAAATTATACTTATATTCAATATGCCTTGCCCTAACAATGTTACCAAAGCAATGTTTTAAAAATAAAAACAGGTGTGATTTAAATTTATAAACCATTCTATCTTAATTCTGAAAAACTTGAGTCTAATTTTGTTTAATTTTCAGATAGATACGATGTAAAGTAGAATAGAGCTCCTGGAGTATAAGCTTCTAACAGAATTGCAGAAAGGGGAGACAAACACTATCAGCTGTTAAGACTATACTCTTACCAAGGTAACTTCTTTCATCCATTCCATTTCTTGCTTTTCCCTATCTCATGTTTAAATTCATGGCAACTTCTAATAAACATAACTGTTATCCTGTACTTAAACTTTTAAGGAGGAGGAAGTTCTTTTAACATCCTTTATGACGCTGAAAGCCAGTTATACGGCAGCTTCAAATCACTTTCAAACAACTTGACTAAAAGGTAGAATTAAAATTAGATCTTTTAAATATACTGAAGTCGAAGTATTACAAAAATACCAGTACTTACTTACCTTAAATTTTCATTAAACCTTACTGTAGCTGCACAGTGGAATATAATATTGGTAGAATCTATGATGACCTCTTTATCTTCTTCACTAAGAGCCAGTTTAGGTTGGGTGAGTTCACTGTTGATTGCTATAATCTTCTCTCTAAAATCTGGATTTTCATCTCTCAATCTGTCAAAGAGCTATCAAAGGGGGAAAATATTTATTTTAGGGTAGTATATTTCCATTTATAAAGCCCATTATAAACTCCCTTCCCCACTAAGAATGATTATTTTAAAAAACTTTCTTAAGCTGTGTAATTCCTAAGGTTGCTATTCTATATAAAATATCAAGTGGAGCCCACACTATTATCTCCATTTTACACATATGGAAACGAGACTCAGGGAGGTCAGGCAAGTTAGCCAAGGAGCTAATTGTTAGCAGAGTTGAATATAAACTATTCATGCTTTGGCTAATTAGATTATATTACTCCTCAGAATAGAATTAAGCAATACAGACCTCAGGACAATGTTTTAAAATGATCATTCAGATTTCTAAAATCCAGAGCTTAATTCATAACTTCATTAATTTTGGTTTTATTCTCTTTCAGTCAAGAAAAACACTATGATTCACATTCTACCTAAAATCTTAGGATACTTTTTAAAAAAAGTAAACATGTTAAAGGGGGGGGGGGAGATGGGAAGCAAATATGTAGACCAGAAACTCAACAAGCTTGGAAAGTATCTCATATACAGTATTCTAATTGAACATTCAACATTCTTTAAGTATATCTGAAGGAATATACTTTGCTAGGTAACCAATTAAATCACAAGTTAATTGTAGTGTAAAGGCACATTCAATTATGAGTGAAGTTCACACTGTGACTCTCCACTCTATCACACTCTGACTCTTCACATTTATAGTCTATGCTTGAATAAGCAAGATTCCTAACCTGGGAAGAAAGTCTATATAACAGGAGCAATGCTCACTTTCACCTTCCTAAACAACTCTAGTATTTAATAGTCTTCCCCTCCACCATTCCAAGCTACTCACCTGAATATTAAAGTGCTCTTATTATTTAAAAATAAAATAAAATAAGCCAGGCATGGTGGTGTACGCCTGTAATCCCACTACTGGGGAGGCTGAGACAGGAGGATTGCAGGTTTGCAGCCAGTCTCAGCAACTTAGGCCCTCCACAACTTAGTGAGACCCTGTTTCAGAATAAAATAGGGGTGGCAGTGTAGCTTGGAGGTAGAATGCCCCTGGGTTCCAACCCCAGTACCAAAAAAAAATTTTACTAAGTATTTCATATGAGCCAGGTACCTTCTATATACTGAGAAAATAAGGAAATAAACTTTCCCCTCAAGTTACTTAGAGTCCAGTAGTAAGAACTGGACAAGCAAGTGGACAACTAAAATATAGTGCTATGAGTAATAAACCAGGAGTAACAATACAGCTATGCGACTGCATAGGAGAAATGACTAACCCCTGTAATATAGTTTGGATTTTAAAAGGTCCCCCAAACCTCATGTGTTACACAAGGCAGCCATGTTGGAGGAAGGATTTGATTGCTGGGGAAGGGTCCCTGGGGATGTGGATAGGACTGTTTTCCCTGGCCAGATGCTGTAGCTTCCTACTTCTCCTCTCTCCCCTCCCACCACAAGCTGACAAGCTCTCACCCTTCTCTCTCTGCTCTTCACCATAATGCCCTAAAGACCTGTAGTGTTGGCTCCTGTTTTGCAAGTAAAATGTGTGTGTGTGTGTGTGTGTGTGTGTGTGTGTGTGTGGAGAGAGAGAGAGACTGAAATAAATATATATGTGTATATACATATATACACATACACGCACACACAAAGAGAGAGAGAGAGAAAGAAACTGAAATCTCCAGATCCGTAAGCAGATGAATCTTCCTTCCTCTAAGTTATGTGTGTCAGCTAACAGGACCACAGCAGTGAGAATGCTCACTGAAACAGCAGCTTAGGAAATGGTCTTCCACATTTCTCTTTCTTTCTTTTTTTTTTTTTTTGCGGTACCGGCGATTGAACGCAGGGGCGTTCTACCTCCGCGCAACGCCCCTGGCCCTTTTTTATGCTTTATTTTGAAACCAGGCCTCACGAAGTTGCGGAGGGCCTCACTAAGGAGAGAGAGAGAGAGAGAGAGAGAGAAAGATAGGGGAGAGAGAGCGAGAGCTGAGGCTGGCCGCGAACCTGGATCCTCCGGTCTCCGCCTCCCAAAGTACTGGGATTACAAGCGTGCGCCACCACGCCCGGCTCACATTTCTCTTTCGTCTCAGAGAAAATAACATTTAAGCTGAGACCTCAAGGACAAATGAAATGTGCAAGTGTGGATGTTTGTGTGCACTGGGGACAGAAGTGAGAGAGAAGGCTCTAAGATTATAAAGTAGAATAGTATTCCAAAATAGGATGAAAAAAATAGACATGTTAGAGAGATTTCAGAGATAACATCAACTAGAGTTGGCTGATGACTGGATATGAGGGATAAGGAATGTAAACTCCATGAGAGCAGGAGCTACATCTATTTTGTTTAGTACACAGACTGAAGATAGTAATGTCTGGCAAGATATAGCCTTGATAGACATTTGTTAAATGAATAAATTCATTAGCTTGAAAACACTAGAAAAAAGGAAGTACAGTTCTGAAGAGACAAGTTCAGTCTTATGAATGCTAAGTGTAAAGCGCCTACATGTCACTCCAGAAGACAGGTCTACTAGAGCTGACTAGTTTTGTGGGTCTGGAGTTGGGGGTTGGGGGTAGAATCAATATAGATTTACTAATTACACACAGTAGTAACTGAAACCCTGACAGTAGGAGAGATCAACAGTAACAACAAATGAGAATCCCCAAACCATACAAAAGCTATTTCCAAATCTAATTTAAAAGGCAATCATTCAACTCACACACAAAAAAACAGAGGGTGTTATATAACCACATCACTGTACCTAGTAAGAAGAAATCAAGGCTTAGGACAGAAACCTGTCAATATTTAAGGGGCAAGTACTAGGACATCAGGCTGCTTCACAAGCTACATCTCAAATTTGATATTCTTTCCTTTTCTAGCTATCACCTCTGTATTCAACACCATTTTTTCCAATGATTTCAACCCCAGTACCCGAATTAGTTCCTACTTTATTAAAGTTCATTAACGCCTTTTTAATATCCTTTATTCCTTTTCCAAAATTAACTTCATGGCCAACTTTTTTGTTTTCTGGGTTTTTTTCTGGCTTTTGTTTTGCAGTACTGGGGATCGAACCCAATACTCATGCTTGGCAAACATTCTACCACCAGGCTACATCCCCCAGTCCACAATCAAATATTTTATTCAATCCCCACCCTCCAATGAAGCATCTTTTCCCTGAGACGTTTCTGAGAAATCAGTGGTTCTCAACTAAGGGTAACATTGGTCCCCGGTGGATATGTGGCCACGTCTGGAAGTTCTTCCTTGTCACAACTGGGAGGGGTGGGAGAGTGCTACGAGCATAGTGGGAACAGGACAGGAATGTTGCTGATCATCCTACAACACACAGGATGGCCCCCCAAAACAAAGAATTATCCAGCCCAAACTGTCCATGGTTCTCAAGTGGAGACACCCAGATACAAATTAATATTTTACTCTGGCATATACTCTTTGCCTATGCTTTTTTTATTTCCATTTCAGTATCATAGTAGGCCTTACTAAGTTTCTCACTAACTTCAAGTACAATATGACACAAAAAGGACTCATTTTATTGATTCACCAGCAATATCATACATAATAGGGAATGAGTGGCCCAAGAATTAAGTGGTGGGATGTACTAGGAGGGAAATGAAGGTGCAAGAAAAAAATTGACATATTTTATAGAGTATCCATTTTAGTCAAATATTTGGGGACAAAGCATTTTTATATTGAAAATAAAGGTCACATATTTAGGCCAAACCATAAAAATTAAATAAATTTTAGGTTTTAAGTATAAAATATTCATTTTCTTTATAAACTAGACTTACTAGGAAGAAAATTTTAGAAGCACTGCCCCAGAGACCATAGAAGAGAGACAGCCCAATCTTCCAACATTTTACTCAGGGCCTCAATTTCCACCAAGACAGCAGCTTCAATAACTGCTCCTATCCAATCTCCTCTTAACGATGTTAAAGTCTCTTCTTTCCCTACTCCCTCTTAAAAATTCTCTAAAAGGCAGAGACTCCATCTTATTTATCCCTGAATTCAATTCCCTACATCAAATACCCACTACTAAATAGGCATAACCAAAGTTCTCTAAAAAATGAGAACCCTTCACTAGGGGGAAGAGGATATTGAAAGAAGAGAAGGACTGACACATATCAATCATAAGAGGTTCAAGATAAAATGTCAATATTAGTAAAGCAAAGGGCAGAGAAGGCAATAAAACACACATGCAAGCATTTCTACTTAGAATAAGCCAAGGTGTCTTACGGCCCCCCCTCAATAACTCCTTTCTCACAGGTTTTAAAGGAAGTAAAGGAGTCCCATAAGGGCTCAACAAAGAATCAAAAAGAGAAAAAATGGTTAAGGGAAACTAATGTAGACTAATATGAATAATTAAAAAGTATAAGGATTGACGGGCATGTTAGCACACACCTGTAATCCCAGTACTTGGAAGCTGAGACAGGAGGACTGTAGGTTCAAGTCCAGTCTCCGCAACTCAGAGAGACCCTCAGCAACTTAGTGAGAACTGTTTCAAACTAAAAAAATAAAATAGGCCTGGGGGTATAGCTCAGAGGCAGAATGCCCCTGGGTTCAATTCCCAGCACCAAAAAAAAAAAAAGAAAAGAAAAACGAGTATAAGAATAATTTTTAAATTTCTGAGAATCTTATATCCAAGGGTTTAAAAAAATCAACATAACAAGTAATACTTGCTGCATGGTATCAAAGAAAATGATAATGTGACAAGACAATTATTTCTAATCTAAACTATCATAAAGCTCTATGAGGTTCATTCAAAGTAGAAAAAAAAGTCTAGCTGGTTGCTGCAAAGGGGTTTTCTACAGTTTGGGAGTTTTTTTTAGCAAGCATATAAAAATTTTGATATTCAAATGGGTATTATTCTTCTTCCAAAATAAATACTATAATAGTAATTCCTTGAGTTATTTCTACAGTCAGGTTCAAAATTGGACCTAGACCTTTCCAATTCAAACTTACTATCAATGAATGTGAGATAAATTCATTCATTCTGAGAGATTTCACAAGCTTATTATGATTATGAAATAATTTTACTCCAGCTCATGCCATTTTTCTTAGCAATACTTTTCTAAAGGACCAAAATGCATAACAACAAGTCCTCTATGACTCCTCCGTCACCTTTCAAATGGGAATATGTGACTTCTTTACCTTCTAATACTATTATGAGAAGCAATTTGGGTGCCTATGAATTTTAAAGTGTTATCAAAGCATAGTGTCTCACAGCATAACAGGTAGTTCAAAAGTACCTAATTATTACGATTATCTGGACTACTTAAATTATCTAATACTTATAAAGTAATCTGCCTCAAATGTTCAAAAAACATACTTCAAATATCTACATAAAGGTAATTTAAAACCTGTTAAGCAATTTTGTCCATCATAGGAGAGGTTTTTTTCCCTATTTATTCATAAGTCATATCCAGTTTATTGATATCCTGTCAAAACTAATCTTTTTATTATTTTTCAGCATACTAAGGAAATATATACTAAGCTGGTGACGCTTACCATAATTACACATGCAAGCACACCTTTTTTCGCCTCCAAATGCCCATTCTCCACACTTACCTTACCACTAAGGATTTCTTCCACTCGTTCTTGGGGTGTCTGTCCAGCTTTCTGCCTCACCAAAACATACACTGAATTCACCTTAGGACAAGATCTCAGCAACTTTTCCAGAAGCACCTTTCCTAGGAAACCAGTGGCTCCCGTGAGGAGGACATTCTTGCCTTCATAGTATTCTGGGATTGAAACCATTTTGACCTTAAGAAAAAGGTGACAAAGAAGAATTAGTTCAAGAATTTACATAGCCCAGCATGGTGGCATGTCTGTAATCCCAATACATGGGAGGCTGAGACAGGAGGATTGTAGGTTCGAGGTCAGCCTCAGCAACTTAGCCAGATCCTTAGCAACTTAAGAGATCCTGTTTCAGAATAAAAAATAAAAAGGGCTGGTGGTGTAGCTTGGAGGTAAAAATTCCCCTGGGTTCAACCCTAGTACCAAAAATGAAAAAAAAAAATGTTTGTTCTTACTAAAAAACCTCTTGGTATTCACATAAATATTTTAAAAGACAAGCAAAAGTTAAAACTAAACTTTAACAAGAGAGGACTCTAACCTCTCATACAATGTACTAAAGTGGAAAGAACAAACTGCAGCTTATTCTAACCTTGTGTTTTTCTCCTGGAACACCTCAAGTCACTCTCCTTTTCTGGGTCTAAGTTTCTTTGGTACAGTTTGTAGTAAATGATCTCTAAAAATCCTTTCCAGCAATAAAAAGCCACATCTTTATTCATCCTGTTAAACCCTAAACACAACTGAATGTTGTTTCTCTGTCCCCAAAGGAATTTGTAACACCAAACAGAGGTCAGCAGTAAGACTCAATTGTCCAGCTTACATAACATTGTTAAGTGTCATATTCACCTATCATCATCAGTTGAAACAAGAAGAGGTAACACCAAGTCCTTTCTCCTTCATGTGTCTTAATGACAATATATCCAAAAAGGTGTTTAAATTTCCCTTTTTAAAAAAGTCATAGTAAGAAATACATAGGCTAACATCCTCCCTACCCAAATTCCACTGAAACAGGAGAAAAGATACACTAAGGGAATAAATAAACAAAAGAACAATAATGAAGGAGAACAAAAACAAGGCACAGAAGGATGCATGCAGTACGCTACTATATAAAGCTCAAACACTGAAAACAATACTCTGTACTGTTTAGGAATGCACACGCACAGGATAAAATACTACCAGATGCCTGAGAGGGAGTGCGAAGTAATCAGAAGTTCATTCAATTATATGTATGTCTTATTTAAGCTGGGGAGTAGATACACATGCTTTATGTCCAAATTTTTCATAATTAAAAAGAGGAACTTCTAGAAAAGATGAGACTAAATTGATAGCAAGGAGTGTAGGATGTGACTCTAAGTAAATAGAACCTGAGAGAAAATGCCAAGCTCAAGATCAAGAAACAGAAATAAAGTTTATTAAAAGAGTGTTCAAAGAACAGCAGGATCACTCATGACAGCCTTTCTGTATGAATTTTGGCTCCAGCCTTAGTATCCCAAAGTACTTGAGCATCCACATGGGTGCAAGGGACAAAAGAAAAGTAGGGCTAAGACTGAGGCTGCCATAAGTGGAAGTGGGGTGGTGGGAGATCAGAAGAGAGGAAACCAAAACCATTGAAACAAAAAGTCTACATAGCACTTGACCTCTGGAATAAATCCTAGGGCCTCAACCTACTTGTATGCTACCAGCCCTTAAAGCAAACTCATATAGAAGTCTCAATCAGTAATCCCATCTGGGGAAAACTCTTTTGAGAAAACAGACCTCAAAAACTGAGGAGGCCACTACCAACTACCAAAATCAACCATCCTACTCTAATAAATGAGTAGATTCCCAGGGATCACTAGATATTTAAAAAATACCAAAAGGAAAGACCAAAATGAAAACAATAGAACAGCAACAAAGGAAGCACAAGTAATGAAAACTTTAGAATAGAATTTAGGTCAGGCATAGTAGTGTACATCTGTAATCCCAGTACTTGAGAGGCTGACAGGAGGATTGCCGGTTCAAGGCCAGCCTCAGCAACTTATGAGGCCCTGAGCAACTTACTGAGATATTGTTTCTAAAATAAGGCTGGGGATATAGCTCAGAAGTAGAAAGCACCTGGGTTCAACCCCCAATACAAAAAAAGAAAAAGAGAATTTAAATTCTTATAAATATCCTCCAACCCATTTACAAGAATCCATAAAATCATAACTACTATGAAAAAGGGCCTGCCCGGCATGGTGGCACATACTTATAATTCCAGTACCTGGGAAGCTAAGACAGGAGGATCACAGGTTCACGGCCAGCCTTGGCAACTTAGCAAGGCCCTCTACAACTTAGTGAGACCCTGTTTCCAAATAAAAAATTAAATAAAACAGGGGAGGAGGGGTAGAATGCCCCTGGGTTCAATCCTCAATAACACACACACACACACACACACACACACACACACACATGGAATATGAAAACATTTGGAAATTAGCAATTCAGATTTAGGCAGAAAAGTCCAATAGGTAAATAAACTATTAGAATTACAAAGTGAAGTCAACAAGGTTACCAGATACAAGGGTGAAGAAAAAAAAGTCCCAAACTATACCATTTACAATAGCATCAAAGACACCAAAATTAGAGGAAATAAAAAGTGTTGACAAAGATGTAGAGAAATTAAACTGGGTGTGGTGGTACATGCCTATAATCCCAGTACTTGGGAGTCTGAGACAGGAGGATCCACCTAGTGAAGCCCTGTTTCAAAACAAAAATTAAAAAGCGCTGGGGGTGTAGCTCAGAGGTAGAATGCTCCTGGGTTCAATCCCCAGTACCACACATGTGGGGGGTGTACGCACACACACACACAATGTAGAGAAATTAGAACCCTCATATGTTGCTGGTGGGGATGTAAAATGGTTCAGCTGATGTGAAAAACATTTTGGTGGTTTCTTAAGAAATCAAAAATAAAAGTATCATATGACCCACCAATTCCACTCCTAGACATACACCTCCAAAATTAAAAACAATTACTTAAACAAGTCGACACAGGTTAGCATAGCCAAATAGCACAAACAGCCCATATCAATCAACAAATTAATAAACTGTGGTGCACACACACACACACACACACACACAAACACACACACATGATAGAACACTATTCAGCTCTGAAAAATAAGTATTGACATACTACAACATGGATGAGCCTCAAAAACATACCAAATGAAGAAATCAGACACAGAAGGTCACATATTTTATTATTCCATTTTTATGAAACACCCAGAATGGATAAATTCAGAGACAGAATGCAGACTGTTTACTGTAGCCAGGGGCTGAGAGTGGGAAGTGCAGTAAGGAGTGGAGAGAAAAATGCTTAAGGGGTTTTATTTTAGAGTGATGGAAATGTTTTAAACTAATAGAGGTGGTGGTTGCACAACACTGTGAATGTACTAAATGCCACTGACTTGTTCCCTTTAATGTGCCCCCTTCAAAATTCAGGTGTTACAATGCAATAGTTTTAAGAAGTGAGGTCTTTAAGAGGGGATTAGGCCATGGAGACTCCAGAGTAACTGCAACCCTCATCTACTACTAAAGGGAAGTACAGACTGGTATATTCCTTAGGAAAAATGGTATTAACCTCCTGTTAGAGCTGAATATTCACATATCATATTATCTAGCAATTCTACTTTTAATTATATACCTACCCAACTGAGTACATATGGTCACCAAAAAACTGATAAGTACAATTATAGCTGCACCATTCTTATTGGCCCACATTAAAATAACCTGAGTGTTTGTCAACAGTGTACTACATGAACTGTGATATATTCGTACTATGGGATATTTAAAAACAATGAAAATGAGCCGGGCGTGGTGGCGCACACTTGTAATCCCAGTACTTTGGGAGGCGGGAGACCGGAGGATCCAGGTTCGCGGCCAGCCTCAGCTCTCCCCCCCCCCCCGTCTCTCTCTCTCTACTTAGTGAGGCCCTCCGCAACTTCGTGAGACCCGGTTTCAAAATAAAGTATAAAAAAATAGGGCTGGGGGTGTAGCACGGAGGTAGAACGCCCCTGGGTTCAATCCCTGGTACCGCAAAAAAAAAAAAAAAAAACAATGAAAATGAAGGAACTATTGCTATACAAATCATGGACAGATCTCACAAAAAGAACACTGGACCAAAGAGGACACATATCAAGAGTGTATACTATATAATGTTATTTATAATAAAGTTCAAAAACAGGTACAACTCATCTATGGTTAAAAGTCAGAACAATGGTCACCTTGCAGGAAGAGATAGTGACCCAAAGGGAATACGCAAGTTTCTGGGACATTGGTAATGTTCTATTTCTTTATCTGGATGACTCATTTTAAAAATATTCATCAAGTTTTTCACTTAAGACAACTTACAGACTTTCATTATTAATGTACTATATTTCAAGAAAGTTTACTTAAAAAAACGAAAACAAACAGGGTGACTATATGTCCTGGCTATGTGAAACAAGACTGGTTTATATATGCTATTCTAGCTTAATTTCGAATAGAATCCCCTTTCTCAAAAGTGTCACAATGTTCATAGTAAATTATACGGTTACACTAGTTGTAACCTGCTTCAGGTCTGAGACTATTTCAAGATTTCAATGACAGAAAGCCTAATTAGAACTAGAGAGCATTAAAGTTCAAATGTTAATAACCTTACATGGAAGATATGAAAAAAATTCTGCATCAATACACTAAAAAATCTGATAGGTATTAATGACAACTACATGCTAAATAAGTGTCAGTGTCCTGAGAAGATAATCAGTTATATCTAATTCCCTTAACATGTGCGGTGGTGCAAGCCAGTAATTCAGCTGAGGCTGGAGGATGTGAATTCAAGCCCAACGTGGACAACATAATATGACCCCCCATCTCAAAACAAGCAGGCAAGCAGGCAGGGGAAAACAAGAAAGAGAAAAAAAAGAAAGAGGAAAGAACTAATTTAATTCTATGAGCTTCATTTTATTCTTATAAAAATTTTCAACAAATATTAAGAACCAACTACATGCCAGACATTATAAAGGTTTCCATCTGTGCATTTAAGGCAGAAAAAGGTATTAAGCAGTTTTCTCCCTAATATTTGAGGATTAATGTAGCCCTAATATGTGATTGGCTCAACCCTTAAAACAAAACAAACCACAATTATGTACTTTCTTCCTTCATTTACCAGAACATCGTCCCTAAACTGAAAATCTGTTAAAACCAGATGGCAGAAAATTCGTACTAAACTTAATTCTCTCTCCTTAAGCTAACATACAAAGACTGCTTGCTTACAAGAGTTGTGGAATGAAAGTCTTCTGGCTAGTCTCAGGCAACCAGTTCAAAGTCACTTACATCTGATTTTGCATTACTATGACTTACACAGCCTTCTTCATGAAGGAAAAAAAAAAAACCAATTCCCACAACTTATCACAATGCCACCAAAAACTCTGTGAGCACTAAATAACTTTAAACTCTGTTTCTAAGTATTCTTGGCTTCCCCAATCCAACCAGTATCATTCTAACATTGGCAAAGCCAATAAAATTTAGAATTCTTGTAAGAGAAGTCTGACTTGTCACAACTTCCATAGTCTTGTCATGTGGCCAGAAACTACTGGAAAAAACAAAAACCAAGAAAGGAATGCTGCCAATCCTTCCAAAGCATGCTGTTTAGATTCCTAGTACAGACTATGAGATCAGAAAGCTTTTATCATCTGTTAAGAAGTAACTGCAACACTGGAATACCGAGAAAAGCAGCAGCAGCATTATCAATCCTGTTCACCTGGGGAAGGGGATGGACACCTAACAGTGGCAGGTAGTTATTTTCTTCAGAAGATATTATATTCTTCGGTTCAAAAGATATAGAAGCAGAAATCTTTCTGAACCCAAGAAAATGCTAAGAACCAAATGTCACCATTACATTCAAGGAATTTACTTGGGCTTACTCGCCAAAATGGGTTTTCCCAATAGCTATAAAGAACTGATTAAAAGAAACAGATGATCCTGAAGTCCTATCAAGTTCTGAGGTTGTATGTTTCATTACAGGAGGAAAAAATAGCCTTCTTCATTATAAGACCTTCTGGCTTTTAGTAAATGCATATAATGTGCTCCATAAAAAATTCTAACATGAAATCAGACGAATTCTAGCTGAAGAATCCTTAAAAATTCCAGATCATTTCGCATTCAAAGTTGATGGGCCAAACTGGCAGTGCAATACAAAAATTAACCGTTAACTGGTTCAGGTAGACTCTTGAACAGGTAAAATAAAAAGGCAATTAGACTTTACCAGAATTTCCCCAAAAGCCATTTCCAGAGGCACACAACCAAAAGGAGAAAAGAGGTCTATTGTCAAATTTAGAACTAGACTCAGAAGATGATCCACATGGACTTAATTATCACCACTATCAATTTAAATAAAAAAACATCACTTCCAGGTTAAGAAATAAGCACAAAGCAAAGATCAGTGGATTTACTTCCAAACTCACCACACTTAATCCACTAAACGACCTTACCAAGACAGAACCATTTATTAGAACTGTTGTGAGTAGGCTATGCTACTAACACAGACCAGACACATTCATGCATTTCCACAATGTCAGAATTTATTGAATAACAATAAATTTACAAGCTATCAATTTCATCAGCTTTAATGCACCAAGTACTCATGGTTGTTCTTGGTGTCATGACCACAGAAATCACAGGTTCTTTTTTTTAAGGTACTGGAGATTGAACCCAGGGACATTCTACCTCTGAGCCACTTCCCCAGCCCTATTTTATTTTGAAACAGTCTTGCTAAAGTTGCTGAGAATCTCACTAAATTGCTGAGTCTGTCTTTGAACCTGCAATCCTCCTGTCTCAGCTTTCCAAGTACTAGGATTACAGACCCGTGTCACCACACCCAGCTATTCTACTCTAATCTTAATTACTAATATCAGTAACACTCAAGTCACACATGACAGTCCACACAATGATACACCAGTTACAGGAAGGCTGGGAAAGGTTTAAGGGGACCACGGGATTTAAAGAGGCCAAACTAAGAGAAAAGGCAGAAAACAGGTACCAATATTAAGTGTCACTGTGAGCCGGGCGTGGTGGCGCACGCTTTTAATCCCAGTACTTGGGAGGCTGAGACCGGAGAATCTGGGTTTGCAGCCAGCCTCAGCTACTGATCTGGGTTCGCAGCCAGCCTCAGCTACTTAGTGAGGCCCTCCGCAACTTAGTGACACCCTGTTTCCAAATAAAGAATAAAAAATAGGGCTGGGGGTGTAGCTCGGAGGTAGAATGTCCCTGGGT
>PVJS01015896.1:0-38246 GCA_004027185.1 Glis glis
GGAGACATTGGGAAAATAGAGATTTAAAATTTGAAAGTTCATAATCTAACTCCACCCTATAGGGTGTGTTCAGTCAGGCAGAAGCCTTAATGAGTCCACACCCTTAATCCAAATGGCTCCTCTCCACACCTGAGATGCTTAATGTAAGTAGGGTGGGTGAGGAGGACAAAGGTCAGACCCCACTGCCTATCTGTTGCCAAGGAAACTGAGGACTAAGAGGAAGTCCTGCCCTCCACTGTGTGACCCTACCTACCCCTCCTATAAAAGAACTGCGAAAGCATGCAGACGCTCTCTCTTGCTCTCTGGCTCGCCTGGATGGATGGATGCGCGCAGGGAGACTCTCCCTTTCTTAGATGACCCCCCACCTTTCTTAGATGACCCCCAACCTGTATCCCCACCTTTCTTAGATGACCCCCAACCTATTAAGTTAATTAAAACCTTTGCCTTTCTCTTATGGCACATGTTGAAATTCTTATTCATCATGGAAGCCAAGGACCCCTCAGAATTAGCATGTGTTTCCCCATGACACACAGAGCATAAGACCAAGTGCAGTTGCTTGCTGTTTTTTAGGGCTCCTTTTATAGAGCAAAACTACAAAACCACAAGTTATAAGGGGGTGAGAAGTACAGGTTCTCACAGCAGGTTTCCATAGCAGGGGTGGGAAGCCCCCAGTGGTTCTTTTTAGCATTTGAGCAAGTCAAGCATAATGAACATACAGAACAATAACAATGACACAATAACAGTAACACAATGTTGTTACACATTACCCTGCCAACATCCTGGTTTGATTTTTCCAAGGCCAACTTCCCTGTTTTAGGGCCAGGTTTGGGGTCATGCTGGGTAACAATATGGAGTCACTCTAGCTAACAAGTTACTGTGGCTAACAAGCTCTAACTGTGCATCATCACAAAACCTGGCTTTTGAGAAAACACTTCCTTTTCATTAGGAATATTTTCCCAGACATAGTTTGTTCTGGTGTTTTGATAGGAATTATTTCACATGCAAGTGGTAAACATGGAAATGTGTCAGTATAACTCTGGAGTTGTACTGAGTATTAAGTTTTTATTTTTCAATGCATTACTGTTTTGAAGCAATCTGGGACAAGCTTTCTTACAATTAAAGCCAAAACTTTAGCAATATATGAAAATAGTGAGAAAAAAGATAAACATCTATAGAAATGAATCCTCTTAGTACAAGGTCTGACTTGTAATGACTTCAACTACCATGCATTCCAGAGTTAAGCTGTCTAGAAAAACTATGAGTGTAGACAAAGAAACTGCAAAGACACTCCCTGATCCAGAACAATAGATTGATAAGGGAGGCTCTATCTTGATGCAGCTCTGGTTCTCTCTCCTCTCTCTCTCTCTCCCTCTCTCCTCTCTCCTCGCTCTCCTCTTCTCCCCCTCTCTCCTTCTCCCCCCCCTCCTTAATTTTGATACAAGGTCTTACTAAAATCACAGATTCTAGCCTAGAACTGTGATCCTCCTGCCTCAGCTTCCCAAGTAGTGGGATTATGGAAGTGCTCCACTGTGCCCAGCTAATGCTTCTTATTTTGATAAAAATTATCTATGTTAGAAGTAAATTCCCACAGGACCTACATCACAGAGGAGGAAGCACAAGTCCTCAGGGTGTACACTAGTATTTTAAGTAGGATTGTCAACTGGTTTTGTTAGGGTTCTGATGATGTGGTACCACAGGATTTGTGTGGCTTTCTTTTAACCCTAATTTTCTTTCAAATCTTGTTAATTAGTTGAGAGATTCTCCAGATGGAAACATTTTTAGCAATCACGTGTGTGTTAGGCAGCAACACCAGCCTCTACAGATTATTTTCCAGCATATTTCTACTTATATATTGCACTGGACACAGTGCATTGTGATAGAATAAGGGTGCTGTTATCTAAAATCAACAATAAAAGGTAGAACTAAATTCCTCTGAGTTGGGTGCTACATGGAAAAGGAGGGAAAACTAGATACCTCAAAATCACCACAGAAGGATGCAATAAACCCATTACATTTCCACTTGGTAAAAAATATCCTTGCAAAGTAAAAGTAATTTACTATAAAAATATGTGATTTTAGCTGGGTGTGGTGGCACATGCTTATAATCCCAGCACTTGGGAGGTTGAAACAGGAGGACTGCAGGTTCCTGGCTGGCCTTAGCAACTCAGCAAGGCCCTCTGCAACTTAGTGAGACCCTGTTTCAAAAGTAAAAAATACAGTCTCAGCAAGTAGTGAGATTCTCATCAACCTAGCGAGATCCTGTTTCAAAATAAATATTAAATAGGGCTGGGGGTATAGCTCAAAGGTAGAATCCCCTAGAGGTGTAGTTCAGAGGAAGAATGCCCCTGGGTTTAATCCTCAGTATAAAAAAAATTAATTTTGAATATCCTGATTCATTAAACAAGGATGAAAAACATGAGCATTGTCAAATATTTTACTTCTCTTATGAATTCATCTTTACAGATAATCTTAGTACAAATTTATGCCCTAAAATAGGCTCCACTATTATCAACTCTGACTTCTCCCATGAAGCTTAAGAAAAAGATTGTTATAAATGATTTGATCAAAGGTTTCATTTACTATTAGGAACAAAAGAGAGAAAAAAAAGAAAAAAGTTAACTTCAAGCCAGAAAGAGAAGGAAAAGGTTGAGAAGCAACCGTCAGGATTCTCCACGTTAGCAGACAACTGGAAAAGAAAAACAGAATTTGAAGAAAAGTTCTTACACAAATGCACAGAGAAACAGAGAAAACTAAATATTTACACAGTATAAATAAAATTGGGAGGGGGGAACTCACTGCAGAATCATATTTTTAAACCCAGATCAGCTCATTGTATTTCTAAAAACAGATGTGGTATTCGTATGAGTAGTACAATAATGATAGCATTAAAAACATTGCACTTATCACAAGCTAGATAAGAATCAAATTCTGGAAGTATAAAATTCATGGGGCTGAAGTTTATTGCTTATTCCAGAAACATATAACTTTAAGCAGAACTTAAGAGATCCTTAAATTTACCTTTCCTATAAAGGTCTGATTTCTATCAGGTTTTATTAATCAAAGATTTATATATTATTATTCCTCCTTGACACATAAAGAGATCATAAAAATGAGCAAAGTTCTGTACATATACATTTTATTATAAATGGAATTTATTATTCAATAGACAGATTATGTCAAATGAAACTAATCTGGACTTAATATTTAGTACTATCATAAAATAACATCTGAAACTATTAAAATAAAACACATATAATGCAGTAAAAACATTTTAAAATAAGACAAGATAACATGTAAGTGTAATAGCTCAAAAAGTAATAAATTGTCAGAAATTTAAAATCACCTAGCCTCAAGGAAAAGAACATGATTTAGGGCTAAATAATTGTGCCTCTTAAATTTTATTATAACATTAAAAATTTCTACTTAGAAGCAATCTTGAAAGTGAGTCAGAATAACAAGAAAGCAACACAAGAAACTCACACCTGCAATCTTGCTTTCTATTTGCAGTTTTGATGCCATCTAATTATGCACTATATCAATTATCTTACCAAGTACTTACTACTGTTTTCAACTAATATTACATTATAATGCATCCAGATGAGTTAGCTGCTTTCAGCAATTACTCATATTTCAGCTACACAGGAAACAAATGATTTCATAGGCAATGATTTGAAAACAGATTTTAGACACAGAGGAATAAACTCACAAATAGCAATCAAAAAATTGTCATATTTGTTTTTTTTTTTTTTTTGCGGTACCGGGGATTGAACCCAGGGGCGTTCTACCTCTGCGCTACACCCCCGGCCCTATTTTTTTTATACTTTATTTTGAAACCGGGTCTCACAAAGTTGCGGAGGACCTCACTAGGTAGAGAGAGAGAGAGAGAGAGAGAGAGAGAGCTGAGGCTGGCTGGGAACCCGGATCCTCCGGTCTCCGCCTCTCAAGGTACTGGGATTACAAGCGTGTGCCACCACACCTGGCCATCATATTTGGTTTTTAAATGTAGCATTGCTCTTGTATCGCAATAGGACAATTTTTATCCTATAAAGTCCAATCAACAGAAAATAAAATAAATAACACTACTGTAAAACTTGTCAACTCCAAGAAAAAAATCATGAGACAACATAGGTACCACTTGCAAATTAGCAAGGATCCTTGAATACTCAGCATCAATTTGATTGAGGAAAGTTCAGACATTTGGTTAGACTGATGACCTTTATGGTCCCCTCCAAAATTGATATTCTATTATCTTCTATTTGGGTAAAATATACTCTGATAAATTGAGCTCTAAAGCTTTAATTCACTGTTTTGTACAAAAGTCTTCCAAAATATATATTACTATTCCACTCTTGAAAACAGCCCTACATGCCCAATGCCGTATTGTTGACTGTCAGTGTCGATCAGCAGATGCCTAGATCAACGGTGTCGATCAGCAGACACCTAGGACTTATTCCTCTCGCTAACTAACTTCACACTCACTGAACAATCTCTCTCCACTTCCCATTCTTCATATCCATTAGCAACCACTATTCTTTCTTACATCTATAGCATTGACTACCACATGTAAGTGGAATTATGCAGTATTTTTCCTTTTCTGCCTACTTATTTCACTTAGCATGTCTTCTAGGTTCATGTTAAGTGTTCTTAACACATGCTCAAATACACACACAAAAAATCAATGAACACAGGAAGCTTTTGGATATAATGATATGTTTATTGTCATAATTGTGATGGTACCATGGGCATATGCATATATTAAAATCTATCAAACTGTGTAACTTAAATGTGTGCAATTTTTGTATTTCAATTATACCTCAATAAAGCTGTGAAAAAATCTCTAAGTACAAAAGTAACCTTTTCATTAATTTTTTGAACTTGCTATTAATATTAGTTTTCTGGTCTTAAAAGTAAATGGTATGGTCAAATAAGGTTGAATTTCTATTAAAACTTTATCCTGACTAATGAAACCTAATGTACATAGTGCTTTCTTTGAGAAGAATACTTTTATATTTGTTGTCATTTAATTTGATCCTCACACTCATCCTACAAGGTTCTGAGCTTGCATATCTGAGTTTTATCATAAAGATTCCCCTTAACATAAACATTGCAGAAACACTCTCCCTTTGAGATTGGTTCAGACCGTCTCTGCATTAAACCTCTTGCTGCAGCCACCCCCTCTACTGTGTGGGTCACTCTGCAACCTGTTTCTGTAATATACTCCCTGCAGCACCTATGCTCTTGCAACTCTTCTTCTGTTGGTACCCTCCCCTACCATGATGAAGCCCTACTCTTCTCCCACCTCCTTCAATTCTGTTTCCTTTCCTGAGCTGTTCTTAGTGTTGGCATCTAGAGTCATCACCACAGGTGCAATTTCATTGAAGCGTGAGCTGTGAAACTGCCCCACATCTACATCTTCTTAAAATTCTTGTCAGCCAAGCATGGCAGTGCACGCTTATAATCTCAGTACTTGGGAGGCTGAGACAGGAGGATCACGGATTCAAGGACAGCCTCAGCAAGAAATGAGGTCTCATTAACATGTTTCAAAACAAAAGATAAAATAGGCCTGGGGGCAAGACCCTGTTTCAAAACAAAAGATAAAATAGGCCTGGGGGTGCAGCTCGGAGGTAGAATGGGTTTAATCCCCAGTACCACACACACAAAAAAAAATCTTGTCATCACTTCTCCAAGGAAGATACTCAAATGTATGGTAAGGCACATGAAAAGATTTCCAACATCACTAGTCATCAGGGAAGTGTAAATGAATACCACAATGAAAATATACTTCATACCCACTAGGGTGCTAGAATTAAAAAGTCAGATAATAACAAGGGTTGGCTAGGATGTACAGAATTCACAAGCTCTTAACATGGCTGATGGGAATGTAAATGTTATAGCCACTTTGGAAAACAAGCCTAACAATTCCTCAACAATTAAAAGCAGAGTGACCAAATGAGCCAGTAATTCCACTATTAAGGATCTAGCCGGGAAAATAAAAACATAAGTGCATGCAAAAATATTATATACAAATATTCATAACAGCATTATTCATAATAGCCAAAAGGTTGAAACAACCCAAATATCCATCACATGGTGAATGGATAAACAAAATGTGCTATATCCATACAATGGAAAGTCACTCAGCCACAAAAATAAATGAAATACTGACACAGGGCACAACACAAGGAACCTTGACACATCATGCAAATAAAAGCAGCCAATCATAAAAGACCACATCTTATATTATTCCTCTGAAACAAAATATCTCAACTGGGTGTGGTGGCACACACCTGTAATCCCAGTACTTAGGAGGCTGAGACAGGAGGATCACAGGTTTGTGGCCAGTGTGGTGACTTAGTGAGACTCTCAGCAACTTAGCAAGACCCTATTGAAAAATAAAAAATAAAAAAGGGTTAGGGGTAGGGGTGTAGAACAGAGGTAGAATGTTCCTGGGTTTTATCCCCAGTACCAAAATAAAAAATAACATCCAAATAGACTAATCTATAGGGATAGAAAGTATATTAGAAAGTATATATAGAAAGTATATTATAGGGGTAGTAGCAAAAGGGTATAAAGTGTTTTTTATTGAGGTGACAAAAATGTCCTGAAATTAATTATGTTGATAGTTTACATATCTGTGAATATACTAAAAGTCATTGAATTGTACACATTTTATTTAATTTTATTTTTGTGGTACTGGGGATTGAACCCAGCAGCATTCTGTCTCTGAGCTAAAACCCCCAGCCCTATTTTTTTTAATCACGGTCTTACTGAGTTGCAAAGGTCCTGGCTAAGTTGCTGAGGCTGGCTGCACACTTGTGATTCTCCTGTCTCAGCCTCCCGAGTACTGGGAGCATATACCACCGCACTCAGCTGAATTGTACACTTTAAATGAATGAACTTATGGTATATGAATTACAACTCAAACTATTTTTAAAATAAATCTTTTCACTACATCTCAAACTGTTTTTAAAATAAATCTTTTCAATGATTCCTGGATGAGTGTGTTTCTTTTATCTTTTGGGTATCCCAACAATCTATTTTTTGAAATGCTGATTAATCAGAGACTTAGATGCAAAGCTGGCCAAGGAAACCCACCCAACTTAACTAAACTCTCAAACCTACCATCAAGCCACTCCTGGTCTCAGTCTACTCAGAAGGAGAGGACAGGAGACAGAAAGCTGTTCCTCTGTAGAGGAGTCTTGCAGGAGCTCAGGCATAAGCCAACCTCAGATAGGTGAGGGACACACCCACTTTATAATTCTCACTCCTTCAGCCCATCTTCATCTCCTGACAGTCACAGAGCCATCCATGCAGGGAGCGTGTGCTCACTCTGACTATGAGTAGTTTTTCTATTTAGACTCAATTTGCCAATCACAGGTCATATTTACCATGAAGTGTATTGCATTACTATAGTAGTCTGGTTTCCATTCTTTTGGGTAGCTACCCAAAAGAAAAGCTAGGTCATATGGTAGGTTCATTCCCATTCTTCTAGGATCCTCCACATTGTTTTCCAAAGTGGTTGCACTAATTTGCAATCCCACCAACAGTGTATTAGAGTTCCTACTTCTCTACATCCTCACCAACATTTATTATTGTTTATGTTTTTAATGATTGCCATTCTAATTGGGGTTAGGTTAAATCTCAGGGTAGTTTTGATTTGCATCTCTACGATTGATAATGATGTAGAACATTTTTTTCATACATTTATTGGCCATTGGTATTTCTTTTGTGAAGTGTGTATTTACTTTCAAAAATTGGTTTATATAGGTCAGGTACATATACTGAGAATGCAGTGATGAACAAGACAGAAATCTTCCTTCTTATAGGATTTGAAATTTGTCAGAGGATATGAAAGGGTGAATAGTTAAGAGCAGCATAGTTATAAAATCCTTTGATAGAGGAACTGAAAAATGATAATCATCATATTGAAGGGCAATAAACACAGACCTACAGTGAAAGGAATAAACTTTATCCATATTTAGGAAATAGGTTAAAGCCAGGCATGGTGGTGCATGCCTGTAATGCCAGTACTTGGGAGGCTGAGACAGGAGGAGCACAGGTTCATGGCCAGTCTCAGCAACTTAATGAGACCCTCAACTACCTAGCAAGACCTTGTTTCGAAATAAAAAATAAAAAGGGATGGGGCGTAGCTCAAAGGTAGATTAACCCTGGGTTCAATTCCCAGTGCCAAAAAATAAAAATAGGCTAAAATATAGAAATACTATTGTTTATATACATTTTAAATGATTAGCTTTTTCTTAAATATAATATTAAATAATACTTATAAATAGGAAACTTATGTTTTACAGTATATTTTCATAATCTGGACTCTAAAGTTATATGAATTTATGATAATTAATTTGGGGGGATATTTACTTGCCATTGACATATTTCCATCTTATTGATGAATTTGGGAGAAGAAATGGCATGCTCGACTCGCCCCTTCTGGGGTCTCTCTCTAAGGGCCATCTGCCCAGAGAGGGATGCATTAAAAACTAGATATCCATCAAAATTTTTGGTGGGCTCTTCCCTACCTAAAGGAAATGTCTATAACTTGGAAGAAAACTCATTCAATTTAAAGAAGCATCGGGACATTGGATTTTTCTGAACACCCACACCACAATCACCAATCCTGATTGTATCAGTAATAAAGTAGAGAATTTAATTTCTACTTCCTGACCTCTATATCTATGTCTCAGTTAATAATTGTGTACATATCCCATAGTTTTATGATCCATTCATCTGTTGATGGACATCTCAACTTGTTCCATAGTTTGATAATTGTGAATTGTGCAGCTATAAACATAGGTATGCATTTCTACTTCCTGACCCCAATATCTACGTCTCAGTTAATAATTTGGAAAACAAAGCAAGAAATGCTATGTACCAACCATCAAAAATTCCAAGACTCTAAAATTAGGCTAACAATCACCTGTAATTTTACTCTGACCTCTAGAATACTACATCAGGTTCCTTGGGAAATGCTAAGAGCTACCTCCCTGAGTTTTACTGGAGAGTAGTCACCTGTGAGCAGGTGAAGGCAGGAGGATTAGCCAAAGAGAAAAACTGAGCTCAAAGCCAATCAAAAGAGGGGAGCTGTGGTGGCCCATCAGAGTTGTCCCAACCAGAGCCAGGGAGCTGCTGGGATTGTGTCACCTATGCTGTGATTTGGATGTCCCACAAAAGTCATGTTGAAATATAATCCCCACTGTGAGATATGAAGAGGTGGGGGCAGGTGAAATCTTTAAGAAGCCCTTGAGAGTATTCCATTCATTGATTCACCAGGTTAATGGGTTATCTTGACAGTGGGTCTGTTATTAGAAAGCCAGTTTGGCTCTGTCTTTTATATGTGCCCCTTACCATGGCACCCTGTACAACTCCAGGGCTCTGCCAACAAGGAAGCCAGTAATTATTTCCCTACAAGTTTGTTCTATCCACATTTATATAGGAATACCTTTCTTTGGAGATAAAAGGCTCATACCAGAAAACACAGAAATTCCACCTTGATTTTCTCTTCTGTCATTACTCACCATCCCACATCCCAAGGTCTCTTCTTTCCAGTCAAGAATATCTTTATTTCAATTAAGAAAAGATACTTAGCACAATCTATTAATGGTCTACTAATGTAACCTCCCTCGTGTATGTCACACTTCATAATAGAATGCCTTTTGTTTGAAGAAACCAAACTTTTGTTTGGTTTCTTCAATCTATTCTCTCTAATTAATTTTATCTCTTCTGTCTGATTATATGTTGTTAAAGGAAATGGGAACACCTTGCATATTAACACCTTATTTTTCATCTGACAAAAAACCCTACATTTCAACCCTTAGTGTTGACAATCTTTCTAAATATAGAATTAGAGGGTGGCGGTGCAGCCATCGCTGAACTGCGGGCGGAGAGCGAGGGCCTATACTCTGCGTCGAGAAGATCCAAGATGGTGACAGAATAGGGGCCCCTAAACGAGCCTGCCTCAAAATTGCCTTGGGGTCTCAGAACTGAACAACATCGCACATCCATAGAAGAACCAAAACCCAATATCCAGTAACCTAAGTATTACTACACAGACACAGAGTCTACAGATACAGAAACCTACAGAAAACTGCAATCCCATGTCAACAAGATCGGAAAGGGACCATCTTCCCCCGGACCCTACAGCCGGAGCTAATAGCACACCACCAGCAAATTGGGGCGAGGAACCAGAGCAGAATTCTGGACCATCAAGAGGTCTTATACACAGAAAGGAAGATGATGTGGAGGCAACAGAAACACAAAATTGAAAACACAGAAAACACGAGAATGAAGAACAGTGAGGAAACAAGAAATACTCACAATGCATCAACATGTGAGATTACTGATACTGACCTGCAGGAAATGCAAGACAGAGAATTCCGAATTTTGATCTTCAGAATCATGAAAGGCTTCAAAGAAAGCATAAAGGAGATGAAGGAGGAAATTGAGGCTCTAAGGAAGAATTAGAAAGAAACTCTGAACGAATGAAGGAGTCAATAAACAAATTAAAGACTGCAATAGAAACCAACTCTCTTAGGCTCGACCACATGGAAAACAGGGTATTACTCCTGGAAGACAGTTCATTCAAAACTGAGAGCACAGTCAATGATATACAGAAGACATTACAACACACCCTGACCATCCAAGAAATACAGGACAATACAAGATATCCTAACCTAAAAATAAAAGGCATTAAAGAAGGTTTAGAAGCACAGACCAACGGTATCAGAAACCTCTTCAAAGAAATAATGGCAGAGAATTTTCCAAAGATAGAAAAGGATTTGGACATTCACATATAAGAGACCTATAGAACACTGTTAAGACCAGACCAAAGAAGGACTTCCCCATGCCATGTAATAATTAAAATGACTAATATAAAGGCCAAAGAAAGAATCTTAAAAGCAGCAAGAACAAAAGAACGGGTGATATACAGGGGCAAAACAATAAAAATCACCCCAGACATCTCAACCCAAGTCAGGAATGCCAGGAGGGATTGGTACGAAGTACTCCGGACCCTAGAAGCAAACAACTTCCAACCAAGAATGATATATCCAGCAAAGCTGTCACTTAAAATTGATGGAGAAATAAAAATGTTCCATGATAAGCAAAATTCATATCTCAATAATAACATTGAATGTCGAAGGGCTCAACTCCCCAATTAAAAGGCATAGACTGGCAATGTGGATTAAAAAGCATAACCCAACTATATGCTGCTTACAAGAAACTCACCTTCTAGCCAAAGATACTCATACGCTAAAGGTGAAAGGATAGAAAAAGATATATCATGCAAACCGAGATCGAAAACAAGCAGGGGTAGCAAAGTTTATATCTGACAAAACAGACTTTAAGCTAAAACACATCAGAAGAGACAAAGCGGGTCACTTCTTACTAATAAAAGGAACAATCCAACAAGAAGATATAATGGTAGTAAACATGTATGCCCCAAATGTGGGCGCACCCACATTCATAAAACAAAGTCTTCGGGACATCCAGTCCCAAATAGACCCAAACACAATAATATTGGGAGACTTCAACACACCACTCATGCCACTTGATTGATTCTCTGGACAAAAGATGAATAAAGATTCTTCAGACCTAAAGAAAACTATAGACCGAATGGATCTAATAGATAAATACAGATTATTTCAACCAGCAACATGTGAATACACATTTTTCTCAGCTGCCCACAGAACATTCTCCAAAGTAGACCACATCCTGGGTTACAAAGCAAGCACCAGCAAATTCAAAAGATGTGATATAATTCCCTGAATTTTCTCAGATCACAATGGAATGAAACTGGAAATTAACAACAGGAAAAACAAAAGTAATAACATAAGTATATGGAGACTGAATGATACACTTCTGAACGAGAACTGGATCAGAAAAGAAATAAGAGGAGAAATAAAAAAAATTCCTGGAAGTAAACGAAAATACAGACATGACATACTAAAATCTATGGGACACTTTGAAGGCAGTGTTAAGAGGAAAATTTATAGCACTGAGTGCCCACATAAGAAAAACAGAAAGCCTCCAAATAAACAACCTAATGACACATCTAAAGGATCTTGAAAAACAGGAACCGTTGAAGCCCAAAGCTAGTACAAGGCAGGAGATAACTAAAATCAGAACAGAAATTAATGAAATAGAGAATAAAAAAATACAAAGAATCAACAAAACAAGAAGCTGGTTCTTTGAAAAGATTAACAAGATTGACAAACCACTAGCTAACCTAACCAAAAGAAAGAGAGAATCAACCCAAATTACCAAAATCAGAAATGAAAAAGGGGACATCACCACAGATAGTGAAGAAATCCAGAGGATATTAAGAAACTACTTTGAAAATGTATATTCCAATAAAATGGAAAATGTGGAAGAAATTGACAGATTTCTAGACACATACAACCTACCTAAACTGAACCAAAAGGATATAGAAACCTTGAATCAACCAATAGCAAGCACAGAGATAGAAACAACAATTAAGTCTGCCATCAAAGAAAAGTCCAGGTCCAGATGGTTCTCCAGCTGAATTTTACAAAATTTTACAGAAGAACTAAAACCAATACTTCACCAACTATTTCATGAAATTGAAAGATATGGAATTCTTCCAAATTCCTTTTACGAGGCCAACATCACATTAATATCAAAGCCAAATAAAGATACCTCAAGAAAAGAAAATTACAGACCAATAACATTAATGAACATAGATGCAAAAATTCTAAATAAAATATTAGCCACTCTCATTCAAAAAAATATTGAGAAAATTGTACACCATGACCAAGTAGGTTTCATCCCAGGAAAACAAGGCTGGTTCAACATACGCAAAACAATATATGTTATCCACCACATAAACTGAACTAAAAACAAGAATCACATGATCATTTTAATAGATGCGGAAAAAGCATTTGACAAAATTCAACACCCATTCATGTTAAGAACTCTTCAGAAAATCGGAATAGAAGGAACATACCTCAACACCATTAAGTCAATATATGAAAAACCCTAAGCCAACATCATTTTGAATGGGGGAAAATTGCCAGAATTCCCCTTAACATCAGGAACAAGACAAAGATGCCCACTATCACCACTCCTTTTCAATATAGTCCTCGAAACTCTTGCCAGAGCAATAAGACAGAAGAAGGATATCAAAGGCATTCAAATAGGAAAAGAAGAATTAAAATTATCTTTATTTGCAGATGATATGATCCTGTATCTAGAAGACCCAAAAAACTCAACCAAAAGTCTACTAGAGCTGATTAACAAATTCAGCAAAGTAGCAGTATACAAGATCAACCTAAGAAAATCAGTAGCTTTCATATATGCCAACCATGAATCCACTGAGAAAGAAATCCAGAAAACAATTCCATTCACAATAACCTCAAAACCAATCAAATACCTAGGAATAAACTTAACCAAAGAGGTAAAAGACCTCTACAATGAAAACTATAGAACACTGAAGAAAAAAATCGAAGAAGATCTTAGAAGATGGAAAGATCTCCCCTGCTCTTGGATAGGCAGAATAAACACTATCAAAATGGCCATTCTGCCAAAAATGATCTACAGAGTCAATGCAATCCCTATCAAAATACCAAGATCTTCGCAGATCTAGAAAAATCAGTCATTAATTTCATATGGAGAAACAAAAGACCCAGAATAGATAAAGCAATGCTCAGCAATAAGAACCATGCGGGAGGCATCACAATTCCTGACTTCAAATTGTACTACAGAGCTATAGTTATAAAATCAGCATGGTATTGGCACAAAAACAGACACATAGACCAGTGGAACAGAAGATAAAGAAACAAGTCCACAAACTTATAGCCAGTTGATTTTCAACAAAGGTGCCAAACACATACTCTAGAGAAAGGACAGTCTTTTCAACAAATGGTGCTGGGAAAACTGGTTATCTACCTGTAGAAAAATGGAGCTGAATCCTAACCTCTCACCCTGCACAAGAGTCAACTCGAGATGGATCAAAGACCTGGAAGTTAGGCCAGAGACTGTGAAATTACTAGAGGAGGGCATAGGTTCAACACTCCAACATATAGGCACAGGTAGAAACTTCCTCAACAAGACCTCCAAAGCACAGGAAATTAAAACAAGAATTAATTAAGTGGGATAGCATTAAACTACAAAGTTTCTGCTCATCAAAGGAAACCACCAAGAAGCGTAAAGAGAAAGTCTACAAAATGGAAGAAGATTTTTGCAATCTATCCCTCTGACAGAGGTCTAATATCTAGGATATACAAAGAACTTAAAAGATTTTACACTAAAAAATCAAATAATCCGATCAAGAAGTGGGCAACTGAAATGAATAGACACTTCATGAAAGAAGAGATACAAATGGCCAATAGATACATGAAAAATGTTCAACATCATTAGCAATCAGGGAGATGCAAATCAAAACTACTCTAAGATTTCATCTGACCCCAATTAGAATGGCAATCATTAGGAAGTCAAATAACAACAAATGTTGGCGAGGATGTGGGGAAATTGGGACTCTTCTACACTGTTGGTGGGATTGCAAACTAGTTCAACCACTATGGAGATCAGTGTGGAGATTCCTCAGAAAACTGGGAATGGACCCACCATATGATCCAGCTATACCACTACTGGGTATCATACCAAAGGGATTGAAACCAGAAAACTACAGTAATATATACATACCCATGTTCATAGCAGCACAATTCACAGTGGCCAAATTATGGGACCAACCTAGGTGTCCATCACCAGATGGGTAGATTACAAAATTATGGGAAATACACACAATGGAATTCTACTCAGCAATAAAAAAGAACAAAATAACATCATTTACAAGAAAATGGAAGGACCTGGAGAACATAATGTTAAGTGAGATCAGCCAATCCAGAAAGAGAAGGGTCATATGTCTTCTCTAATATGCTCAAGCTAGGGAGCAAGAGGATACAAAAAGGCCTCCAGACGATAGTGGAGAAGCCTCAGTGAAGTCAAGGAACTGATTAAGGGAAGGGGAAGGGGAAGAATGAACTTCATTAATGGAATTTCTACCATTGGCCATATATGAGAATATACTAATGTCAATCTTAGTACTCTGTGTTGGGGGGGCACCAAGTGCTGCGTGCATATATGTTAATGTCAATTTGATTTCCATTGTAATGTGAGACTATAATGCACCAAAAAAGCACATTAAAAATATAGAATTAGAGATTTCATACTTAGTAATTCCTCTCGTGCATTTCTGCTCTGTTTTGCAGATAATTAACTATTTAACAGAGGTTGGAGAAGGCAAATAAACTTGAAATGTTTGAATCACTGCCAAGTATAAATCAATCATAAGTCAAAAAACTCCCTTTCAAATTAAAATGTTAGTCAACATGGAAATAGGAATAGTTTGCTTTAAATTTTCCTAGGCTTTCTCTCTTAAGTAAAATAAGATATGCTGGTACAAAATGGTCCACAGTGACTGAGTCACAGGCCTACCTGGGCCATAGAATCAGGCCTGAAATGCTTAACAACTATGAAATTTAGCTACACTTTATAATAACCAGAAATGGCATCATAGATTAAAGACTATAACGTATAACAGCCATTAGCCTACAATGTCTGCTTTTTATTTTTTGATAATGGAGATTGAACCCAAGGGCATTCTACCTCTGGGCTACACTCCCAGCCCTTTTTATTTTTTATTTTGAAACAGGGTCACACTAGGTTGCTGAGGATCTCCCTAAGTTGTTGCAGCTGGCCTTGAACCTGCAATCCTCTTGTCTCAGCCTCCCAAGTACTGGGATTACAGGAGTGCGCCACTGCGTCTAGAGAATGTCTGCTTCTTACACAGTAATGCTTCCTATTTACCTATCAGATGTCTGCCCTCACTTCTCAGATTAGGTATGATTTCAGCAGTTAATAAAACCTCAAGATTTTAATAGTTATCGAAATGGTGAAAAACTGAAACCACAATATGACTGGTTAATGAGGGCGATGCAGAAAGAGATATCTACTCGTTACTAACCAAGCGGCCATCAAAGCCAATGACAAGACAAACAATGACAAGAACTTTAATGCACAGGGACCGAGAGGGGAAAATGTCAGAAACCAGGGAGAAAAAAGCAAAGCAGCTGAAAAAAGCTGAAAGTCTAAACAAAGGACAGAAATAGGAAGAAGTGGCAGGCAGCAGAAGGGACAATTAAATTCAGAAGTGACGGCAGAAAATAAGACCATGATAAGAAAGTGAAGTTCTAAGCAGAACAGCAAGTCTCTCAAGGGAAATACAGAGTTACATGGACTATACCAGCTAGCACCTAGCTAAGGCCCTCTTTCTTTCTTCCTTTCTTTCTTCTTTCTTTCTTTCTTTCTTTCTTTCTTTCTTTCTTTCTTTCTTTCTTCTTTCTTTCTTTCTTTCTCTCTCTCTCTTTCTCTCTCTCTCTCTTTCTTTCTCCTTCCCTCCTTCCTTCCTTCCTTCCTTCCTTCCTTCCTTCCTTCCTTCTTTCTTTCTTTCTTTCTTTCTTTCTTTCTTTCTTTCTTTGTTTTTGGGGGGGTACTGGGGATTGAACCCACGGGCATTCTACCTCCAAGCTACACCTCCAGCACATTCTTTAAGTTTTGAAACAGGGTCTAAGTTGCTGAGGCTGGCCTTGAACCTACAATCCTCTTATCTCAGCTTTCCAAGAACTGAGATTACAGGCATGCACCACTGCACCCAGCTTATTTGAGGCTTCCTATTAAATGTTATAATCACAGGTAATCAAAATAATAATCATGATTCATTATTATACTGGAACTGTGTTCACTATATTTTCTAAGATGGGAGGGAGTATATTTTGAAATAGTTTCCTTCAAAACTATGTATTTATTCAGTTACTATTATATGTATTTAGGAATAGAGCATGGTGTTTTGATATGCATATACATTTATATTATATACATATTCATAGTACAATGATTACTAGTGTCCAGCATATTAACATGTCCATCACCTCACATAGTTACTTTTCTTTTTCTTGTAGTTAGAAACAACTATACACACAATGGAATATCATTCAGCCATAAAAAAGAGAAAATATAATTGTTGACAACATGAGTAAACTTGGAGGACATTATGCTTAGCAAAAAAAAAGGCCAGCCACAGATAGAAAGATACTGTATTATTTCACTTACATTCAGAATCTTAAGAAAAAGTATAATTTTTGTTTTATGAATAAATGGATAGATTTAGTTACTGGAAAATATTGTCTTTTTCAAAGTACTACCTTCCTTAGGTATCTCAGTAGGTGAGATGAGGTTATATAAAAAGAAAATAACAGCAACATAGGTTTAGTTTCCAGCACAGGTGGTCTGTACATATTCTGCTAAGTACCAACATCACAATTCCACTTCCCTAATAGAAAATGTACTTCCCAGTACTCTCCCCAAAAGAGCACTAAGTAACAACTTCAGTACCCACAAACTAGAGGGCAATAAAAGGAGCAACATGAACACAAAAAAGGCATTTTTCTTTATCACAAATTACCATTAATTTATATATATATGACACCTTATTTGAAGAAACCTGTCAAGGATTCATGGTGTGTCAAGGATACTTGGTGTGTTCTTTGATTTCTGTACCACTGAAGTTAATTTACACTAACTTTTAGAGATAATGTATCTTCTCCAATTGTGAGATTCACTAGGAACTTAAATATCATTTTACTATTTGTGGTTCACCAACATATCCTCTTCTTGAATCAAAAATAGGAAATGTGATGCTGGCAGTATCTTAAGTGTTCTTACTACACACATAAAAAAAGAAACAAAGAGAAAGAAAGAAACAAAAAAACAAAAATGGTCATGTGAAGTGATCGATATATTCATTAGCTTGATTTTGGAGATCATTTCACAATATATATGCATATCAAAACATCAGATATATACAATTGATATCTGTCAATTATACCTCAATAAAGATTGTAAAAATAGCCTACAGGTTGCTGTAAATCCTCCATGTAAAGGTGCTACCCAACCCAAAATATATTTATGGAAAAATGACTATATTTAAATTATAAAAAGTGTATGACATTTAATATATACTCAATAAACATTTTTCATTTCCCCAATCAATTCTATATTTAGAATTTTATAAGATTTCAATCTACAAAGATCACATTCTTCTAAGACAGAACCATTTTAATGGTAATAATATGAAATGGAAAAGAGTTCAATGTTTAGAAAGTATCCTCTCTGTCATAATGCTTTTAGTAAGCATGATTTGACTCATTTATATTTACATGTAGATAGCAGTAAGCTCCATCACAGCAAAGTCGGGGAGTGTGTGCTCACACATGCACATGAGAGAAAGAGGGAAAAAAGAGAGAAGAAAAGTGAGGGGAAGGGAAAGGGAGGAAAACGGGAAAAGAGAATCCAACTGGGGTAAATCCTGAAGCTCAAATACTGAACTTAAGGGAAGGAGACATGTCTCATTCTTCTTGGTATCTTCCCTATCAGCTAGCATGGTGCATCAATTCATTTAAGTGGTAACTCAGAAAACGTGCTGAACAGCCAGATGTGGTGGTGCAAGCCTGTATCCTAGTACTTGAGAGGCTGAGACAGGAAGATCTCAGGTTCAAGGGCAGCCTCAGTAATCTAGTGAGACCCTGTTTCAAAACAATAAATAAGAAAAGGGGTATAGTTTGGAGGTAGAATGCCCCTGGGTTCAATCCAAAGTGCCAAAAAAAGTACTGAATAATGTCATTCAATGAAAAATTCCTAATATAAACATACAGTGGAGTAGCTGTACTATTTACCTTCAAAGTGGGAACACTTTAGTTAAATTGTGTATTATTTGTATATTAACAGTTAAACTCACTTTACTGTTTGTTTATTTATTTACTTATTTGTTGGTACCAGGGATTGAACCTAGGGCATTCTACCTCAAAGCAACACACCCAGTCCTTTTTTTTTTTTTTTTTTTTTTTTGCGGTACCGGGGATTGAACGCAGGGGCGTTCTACCTCCGCACTACACCCCCGGCCCTATTTTTTATACTTTATTTTGAAACCGGGACTCACAAAGTTGTGGAGGGCCTCACTAGGTAGAGAGAGAGAGAGAGAGGGAGAGAGAGAGACAGGGAGAGAGAGAGAGAGAGAGAGAGAGAGCGAGCGAGCTGAGGCCGCGAACCCAGATCCTCCAGTCTCCGCCTCCCAAAGTACTAGGATTACAAGCGTGCGCCACCACGCCCGGCTAGTCCTTTTTATTTTTTATACTTTTATTGGTGCATTATATTCTCACATCATAATGAAGTTCATAGTGATAGTGACATACATGCACACAGCACATGGTGGGCTTCCTCCAGCTCCCTCCCCACTCCTCCCCTTCCCACACAAGAGGTATTCTTATATAATGTCAGGGGAAGTGTTTCCTTCATTAATTCTCCCTTTCTCCCCCTCCCAAAAACCACCTCCCTCGTTCCACTGGAGTTTCTCCTCCATTATCTAAAATCCCTCTTGTGTCCTGATTATTCCATAGCTTCTGTATATAAGAGAAAACATATGACCCTTCACTTTCTGTGACTGGCTAATCTCACTTAACATAATGTTCTCCAGGTCCATCCATTTTCCTGCAAATGACATAATTTTGTTCTTCCTTATTGCTGAGTAGAATTCCATTGTGTGTATACACGGTTTCTCTAGGTTGCTGAAGGTCTAAGTGCTGAGGCAGACCTTGGACCTGCAATCCTCCTGTTTCAGCCTTGAATAGACTTGCTTTTTTAAATTAGAGAAACTAAGACCCTTCTCAAGATGGTGCCCAGTCACAGCACTGTGAGAATATGCTGGGGAGTGTGGGGAAGCGCTCCGGAACCAGCTCTCCTTGCAGATTCCAGATCTTTAGTCTGTTTTAGACAACCTGCCTGGATGGTGCGGAATCCTGTGCTAGTGGAGCTCACTGGGGCTTTCCCTCCGTCACATACACTCAGCCCTGGGGTCTGCCTCCCCGACCATGCGGCACTCTTCCACTAAGGATGGTCTCTGGGTGTCTGCAAGTCTCAGTGGCATCCCAGCACTCTCCCACAGTCGCTCGCCCACCTCATCACGCAGCTGTAGGCCTGCTGTTTGGATCCTAACTTGTGGAGAAGCAGGTGGGTACTGGTGGTTCTGATCTGCCATCTTGACTCTCAGAGACTCACTTTTATAGAGATTACTTTTCATTCCTTTTGACTATCTGTTCATAAGGTCCCGAGGGAGGGAAGAGTAAGGTGCTTCTTTGTTCCCCTCCATCATTTCTGTCTGAAAGCTCAGACCATCGAGTGGCAACTCAAAAGTAACTGATTTTGTTAAATAAAAGTTAGGTCTATTTGATGATTTGCAATGATCATAACTTGGCTCACAGCGTCTTTGAGAGCTACCGATGTTTATGTTGAGGTAACGTGTAAAGATGGGAATCTACCAGTGATCTTTTAAAATGCAGATTTGATCACCCCTTTCCCTTTGCCTACAAGATCCTTGTACATGGTTCTCCCTTTTATCTCCAAGTCCTTAAGAGCAGAATCGTAGCAATATTAACTGCAGAAGGTCATTGCCCAGCATAGACACTGCTTCTAGAAGGTACTCAGTAAACATTTGTTAAATAAATTTCTGTAAAATGAATTAAGCCTATGATAAATTCATGCACCATTGAATGTTGAATGTTACTGTGTAATATCACAGTAACATTACTGCTTAAGAACTAGAACTTTAAAGCCATTGACAGGGTTTGTGTTCAGGCATTTTAAAGAGCAATAGTTTTTAAAAAATGGACAAGAATAATGTAAGAATAAATAAAAGGTCCTAATATGTGGAAGGGAAAGTAGAAACCCAAGAGATGATATTATCTAAAATTTTAATGGGTAAAGACAAATGAAATTTTAACAATAAACATGAAAAGAAAACATAAGTGTCTGCTCACCAACTAGACAGACATAATACTTAAAATAAGCCATGTGTTCATTTAAAAGCACAATAGATAAAAATATTGTCTAATTTAAAATGTCAAGTTCATGGATAGAATGCATAATCTAAAGGCTCTAATCAAGCTAAGTGTTTCAGGAACTATATTAAAACACAGTTTAAATAGCAAAATAGAATCTAGATTAGTGTTCGGTAAAATAATTTTAAGATATATGTCAAGACTGTCTGTACATAATAGAATTTTAGAAATTAATGTAAATCATCCTGAATTCTGAATTAGACATGTTTTAAATGCCTTTATGTTGAAACATTTTATAAATACACTGTAAGTAAAGTGGTTTAGAAAGTCATACCTGCAGAAGAGTTGTTCTGTGGAGCTTCAGTGCCCCCTTCTGGTGTATTTTAGCAAAGCATCCGGAACAATAATCTTCTCCACATTCAAGGCATACCTTAAAAGAAATATATTTTAAAAATCATACACACTAAGAGCTGTGTGCATGTATATTAACATCAAATAGATATTCATTGCGATGTAAGACTCCAGTGCACCAATAAAAGCACATTAAAAAAAGAGAAAAAAAGATGTAGACTGTTGTCCGCCTTGTTTTCAACTATTCTAAAAGTTAATGAGATAAACTCTAAGGGCATATATCATACTTTGCAATTATGTGTTTACTCAAACAATAAATAGTTGTCAAAATCCTAAAAAAATAAAAATCATACAATCTTACGATAGTAGTATTTTGAGAAAATATTAGCATTGAGATATCATTGTTTTTGTATTTATTCTAAAATTACATACTTAGATATTATCAGAACTGAGAAATCTCCAAAAACTAAGATTTAACCCTTTGAGGAAAACTGGTTTGCAAACTGGTTACAATGTAGGCATCAGGTTTATGTTTTAAGTGCAGTTATGCAAATACAATTTATAATAAATCATAAAATAACTAGTAGCCTTAGATCAAACTTGTTGACCTCATAAAAACTAATGGGTATTATCTCTGGGTCAGAACTTTTTCATTTTTATGACTTCTTTTTTTCTATGTATAGACTCACATGACACGGGTAGTTTCAAGCAATATTTATACTATCTTCCCCCAAATTCCCACATGCTTTCATGAAAGAGACTCTTTTTCTGGTGATTCTCAAAATACAGTTTTGAAAGTCTTTATAGAAGAATCCCCAAGGGGGAAAAAATACAAGGCAAAAAAAAAAAACATGGATGAAGCTGCATCTCAATTTTGGCAATTTTCATGACTGGCAAAATGATTATGAGTATGTTTATAGATATTTTCCAAATTCTCTATGATGCTAAAATATAATTTTAGGATGTATAGATAAGATCCATAATGGCAAGCAAGCAAGACTGAAAGTAAAGAGAAAAGAAAATGAAGTTTTTTACAACAAATGAAATGACTACTGTGCAGTGGTACTGTTGCTTCAACACCCTTCACAATGTGATAAACAGCAGTGCAAATGGCTAAGATACCTCCTTTTCTTCAGGTTGGCCAAGGTTGAAAAAAGTGACCAGTAGTACGATAAAGAAAGCAGTAGGAATAGTAAGTAAAACATGGCTGGGTTAACTAGGTTAGTCTAACAACAAGGGGTTAGCTGAGCTCTTATATCTCATATTGGTCAATGACAAACAGAAATGTGCAATTATGCATCTCCAACTGTAATGTGCATGTGACTTACCTGGGACTTTATTACACCTGAGATGCTGCATTCTAACAAGCCCCAGCTGCCCCTTCTGCTGCAGCTGTGCAGACCACACGCTGAGTAGCAAAGCACTGGGATGTATACAACATAGGAAAGTCGACCAAATTCTCATTATAACCCAATAGGAGACTTAAGTCCATTAATTTACTAAAAATTATATCAAAAGTTCCCATGTGGTGACATGGATATGTGCAAAAATATAAGTTATTAAATATAAAAATGATTAGGGCAACACAAAAATGGTTAAATATGTAAGAAATTTTATATGACTAAAAGTAAACTTAAAATGGGGGTTAGAATGAAATCACATTAGCAGCAACATTTCATAAGCATTTATATTTTGGGGCTTCATATGTTCAATCTCACTTCATCCTCACTGTAAGGTTAGAACAATCAGTCTATCTCCATCATGATGATAAGGTAGCTAAGGAACACAGCCATTAAGAATTTTCCCTCAGTCATGCAAGCTAATGGTGGTGGAGCCAGGCTTTCAAACCCAGTGTCTGGCTCAAAGCTCAAGCTCTTAACCATGACACATTAATAATCATTAAGCCATCCCTGACCACTAATTGCAATACTATCATTTATTAAAAAACATTGATACAATCTACAATAATATAAGATCCAATATTTCAAATGAGTGCATGGTCTTGTATTTATCAAAGTCCTGATGCATTTTTAAATGTGATTGGTTATACAAAACTGGATTTTTAATTATTATATTTATCAATTTTGGGGTGCATCCTGACTGGATTTTTCATTTAAGCCGAAAAAAATAGACACCATTCCTAGCATGGGAACCAGTTCTACCTTTTCTACTCTTTTCTAGAACTATAGTTTCTTAGAAAAATGATAAAAAAATCATGCTCATTGTATATTTTTTAGTGCAAAATAAATTTAAAACTATAATTTTATATAAACATATGTAGTATTATATTAATATATGTTTCTAAATGTACTCTGCATGGTTTTGATTTAATATGCCTGTTAATATTTTAATGCACTTTTCATAAATATTTGGCAGTTTTACAATACAGTATAAAATAGGGACTGAAAATCAGTTTTACCATATAATTTTATGCCAAGTATTTGTTAACAGACTCTTATGGAAGTAACCAAACAAGTAGCTATAGACTAGAAGATCAAAGCTGGAGTCACAGAGTAAGCTCATGTATTTAGTTATACAAGCCTATTTCAATTTACAATGGGCTAAAATGACCACAATCTGGAAAATCTTTTTAGGCAGTTTGTGTAACTGGCAGAAGCATACTAAAAACGTAGATAAGCACTCCATTGCACTACAGATGCTTCTTCAATGATGGAATACCCAAGTGCAGTTTTAACAAATATCTTATTTGATGAGCACCAGATCAATTGTGTGGAGCCTTCAGAATTCACTTGAGCTTAATTAAATTATTCACATAGGCCAAACTAATAAATAATTTTTAAACTATCCATTTTACTTTTGGCATATGGAAACAGCCTAAAATTATTGGAACTTCTTGTAAAACAAGGAATTTGGAAGTACTGAACTTTATCTTTTCCATCAGTATTGGTAAATGTATCGGGTCATAAGAAAATGTGCCCATAGTTAACCCTCACAATGTATTGTCTCCTCTCTATGTGCCAGATACAGTTAAATACTTCCCATGCATCAATTCATAATCATAAGTAACTTTGTGGTATAGACTACTGTTATCCCTATTCTCCCATTTTATAAATGAGAATATAAAGCTAGAGAGATTAAGTCATTTGCTAAAGGTCACATAACTATTAACAGATGAAACAGATTCACACTTTCAAAATGTAAGCAGTTAACCCCTCTCCATGTACAAACCTAGGAATACAACATAACCTCAGAATGTAACAATACTATTCACTAGATCAGGTTAAGATGAATTTTTAAATAGTTTATTGTTATTTTTTGACAACTATCATGGGATATTGTTTTCATTTTAAATTCAAGATAATTCTTAAAATCTTAATGAAATTCTTAAGAGAATATTGAAGTCTTAAGTCCTGGCTACAGTATACAACAATTTTCGGGCAAATAATCTCTTTAATCACTGCACACTTTGTTACTCCTATCTACTTTCCAGCCAAGGCACGTGCCTTTATCCTGTGTGAGAGTTCCTCCTCATTACTTTTCCTTCCTTGATCTTTATTTCCAGATCAAGCCCTACCTACTCACGCCACATGCAAGTTCCATAGCCATTAAGAAGCTCTCAACTAAACCAACTAAGAAAACTAAAGCAAAGACAAAAATAAATAAAACCAGAGTTGAAAAGGGAGACATTACAACTAACACTGAAGAGGATCTTGAGAGATTATTATCAAAAATATACATCAAAAAGTTTGATAACACAGAAAAAATGGGCAAATTCCTGAATACACATACCTTAATAAAAATGAATTATGAAGAAATAGAAAACCTGAATAGGTCACTAAGTAGTAATGAGATTCAATCAGCAATAAAGTCTGCCATCAAAGAAAAGAACAAGACCAGATGGCTAAACTCCTGACTTTTACCAAATATTTAAAGAACAAATACCATTATCTTAAAATTATTCTAAAAAATTGGAGAGAAAGGAGTTTTTCTAAGTGCATTCTATGAGGCAAGGACAGTGTGAGACAAGAACACACTAAATTAAAAAAAAAAACTCCAGGCTAATATCTTTGAAGAACATAGAGGTTAAAATCTTCCATGAAACTCTAGCAAAGCAATTATAACAACATATTGAAAAGACTATTCACCATGATCAAATGGAATTATCTGTGATGCAAAGATGGTTCAATATAAGAAAATCAGTAAACATGATAGAACACATCAACAGGATAGTGATCATCTCGGTAGAAGCAGAAAATATATTTGATAAAATTCAACATTGCTTCATGATAAAAAATGCTGAACAAATTATGTATACAAGGAATGTGCCTCAACATAATAAAGACCATGCATAATAAACCAACAGCTAATGTCTGAGTGGAAGGAGCTGAAAGCTTTCTATAATATGTGAAGTAAGACAAGGAGGCCCACTGTCACCACTTGTATTCAACACAGTACTGGAAGTCCTGGCCACAGCAATCAGGCAGGTAAAAGAAATAAAGGACCTCAAATTGGAAAAGAGAAAGTCGAGTTGTCACTGTTTGCAGATAACATGATCTTACATATAAAAAAAATCCAAAGAGTGCCCCCCAAAACCTTTCAAAACTAATAAGTGAATTCAGCAAACACACAACAAAGTCAATATACAAAAATAGTAGTTTTTCTATATGTCAGTAAGGAACTTTCTGAGACAGAAATCAAGCCATTTATAATATCTACAAAACAATACCTAGGAATCAATTAACCAGAAGTGAAAAATCTCTACAATAAAAAAGCATTGGAAAAGTTGAAGAAGGCTCAAATTGGAAAGGTATCCTGTGTTCACAGATCAAAAGAATCAATATTTTTAAATGTCCATACTACCCAAAGTAATTTACAGATTCAATGCAGTCCCTATAAAAATGCCAATGATATCCTTCATAGAACTAGAAAAAAACAATCCTATATTTGTATGTAACCACAGAAAACCCTAAAAACCATCTTGAGAAATGCAATAAGGCAGGAAAGATTGCACTATCTGACTCAGCCAGGGAGATGGTGTAGGGGAAGAGAGGTGTGTGTGTGGGGGGGGACATCAATGAAGGAACCACTTCCATTGACATTATATACATATGTGAGAATACCAATGTCAATCTCAATACCCTGTAGGGTAAGGAGTGGGAGAATGGGGAGAGAGCCAGTGGAAAGCCCACCAAGTGCTGTGTGCATGTATGTCACTATCACTATGAACAATATTATGATGTGAGACTATAATCCACCAATAAAAGTATTGAAATATATACTACAAAGTGGTAGTAATTAAAATAGCATGCTATTGACACATAGACCAATGGACCAGAATAGAGAGTCTAGCAGTAAAGCCACTCATCTATAGCCAATCTATTTTCAATATGTATTAAAAACATGCATCGGAGAATGAATAGTCTTTTCAATAAATGGTATTGGGAAAACTGGATATCCACATGCATAAGATAAATGACTCTGGTCTCTCACCAGGTACAATAATCAACTCAAAATGGATTAAAAATTTAAATATGAGACATAAAACTATGAAAATATTGGAAGAAAATATAGAAGAATCACTTTACGACATTGGAATGGGCAAGGATTTCTTAGACAAGACCCAAAAAGCACAGGAAATGAAAGCAAAAACCAATCGATGAGACTACATTAAACTAAAAATTTTCTGCACAGTAAAGGAAATAATCAACAGAATGCAGAGACAGTCTACATAATGGGAGAAAAGATTTGCAAACTATATTTCTGACAAGGAGTTGATATTCAGAATATATAAGGAAATCCAAAATGTGAATAGCAAAAAACAAAACAAAGCAAAATAACCTGATTAGAATAGGGCCAACATTCCCAAGGAGACATTTCCCAAAACAAGACATATAAATGAACAAAAGGTATATGAAAAAAATTCAATATCTCTAACATCAGGGAAAATGCAAATCAAAGCCACCAATGTATCACTCCAGTAAGAATGACTATTGTCAAAAAGATTAAAGACAGCGAGTCCTGGGGAGGATGCGGAGAAAAGGGAACCTTGCACACTAATGGCAGGAATGCAAAATTAATATAGCCATTGTGGAAAACAGTATGGAGGTTTCTCAAAAAGTTAAAACTAGAACTACTGTGTGATACAGTATGTCAAAGAGACGCCTGCACTCCCATCTCACTGCAACACTTATGCACAAGAGCCAAGGAGCAGAAACACTGCAAGTGTCCATCAACCTGATGATGGATAAATAAGGGTGGCACACATGCACAATAGAGTACTATTCAGCCATAAAAAATATCCTGTCCTTTGAAACATCATGGATGGAACTGGAGATCATAATTTTAAGTGAAATAAGCCAGGCACAGAAAGACAAGTAGCACATGATCTCATGTGTGGAATCTAAAAAAGTTGATCTCATAGAAGTTGAGAATAGAATAGTGAGTATGCGAGGCTGCGAAGAATAGGGGAGAGGGAGAGAGGGAGGGATGGGGGAGACTGGTCAATGGGCACTTAGCTACAGTTAAATAGCAGTGAGAAGTTTTGGAGTGTGGCATTGTACAGTAGGGTGACTATAGAAATGATAATGTACTGTATTTCAAAATGCTAGAAGAAAGGACATGGACTGTTCTTACCACAATGAGATGATAAATGTTTAAAGATACATATGTTTACTGTGATTTAAACATTATATAATATTTATTATACATGTATCAAAATATGACACAGTATCCCATAATTATATACAATTTTTACATTTTGAATTTATTTAAAAATAAGTTTAAGTTAAAAATCAAGTGCTTAACACTGAGTTTGACTGTCAAGAAACACTGACTCATAGCTCCTACATAAATTCTTCTTTAGATGAACAGAAGACCCCAATAATTCCATTCAACAAGTCTCTCTTAGGTCTCATACCTCCTACCTGAGGAATATTAGCATTTGTTTATAATTTTACAAATTTTTGCATAGCTCCAATTTGTTAACATTCCTTAAATTATTGCCCACCACCATATCACATGAGAAAATAAGATGTAATACTAACAAGAGTATACCGAGAGCCAGGATTTGTCATTTAATATTATTATTAGCTCTTTATTGGATGTAGAGCATTCTAACACTTTAAGCTCAGTTAAAATTGCCCTTAAGTAAGCCTAAGAATATAGTTTTAAATCAGAAATAATTATGAGTGAGTTCTCTGAAACCATACAAATGCAATATTAGTTATAATCATTAAATTATCAGAGGGTGAAACAGCTTCCTACCTCTGTATAATATTTTAAATTGAAAAAGATACTGTAACACTTGAATGCCAACTAATAAGAAAATACATCTAAATGTAGGAAAATCTACATTGTGGGGCAGTTCTAAAGACATGATCACTGCACATGTATTTGTTCAGTGCCAGCTAAACTGCAAGCAGGGTTTCAGGTAGTGAATACACAGCAGGGAACAGAACTCAACCCAGACCCTTTTGAAGGGTACATTGTAGGTCATCAGAAAATAAAGAAGTATGTTTTAAATGGCTGTAAGTAGCATGCAAATGAATGAAGTAGTTTCTCAAAACTAGAGACAGACACTCAGCTTTTGCTTTTTTTGGTACTGGGGATTGAACCCAGGGTCATTCTACCTCCGAGCTATATCCCTAGCCCTAGTTTTTAGTCTTTTATTTTGAAACAGGGTCTCACTAAGTTGCAGAGGGGCCTCACTAACTATCTGAGGCTGGCCGTGAACTTGCGATCCTCCTGTCTCAGCTTCCCAAGTACTGGGATTATAAGCGTGCACCACCACGCCCAGCTTAGTTTTTGCTATTTTATAAAGAGCTGTCATGGTCATAACCCTTGATTTGTGATTTATTAATATGAGGAGACTGGGAGAAGACTATTTCCTGGAGAGAAGTTAGGGGCTCAATGTTGAACATACTAAGTTAGTAATGCCTATTAGACATCCTCGTATAAGTGCTAAGTAGGTAGCTTGAGTCGAAAGTTCAGGGGTGAAGTATGGGGTAGATAATTCAGGAATTATCAATGTAGGTATGATCTTTAAAGCCAAGAGAATAGATAAAATTACCTAAAGAGTAAGAATACATAGACTAGAGAAGAGGCTTGAGAACTGAGCCTGGTGTCACGCCACCAACATTAGAGTTCAAGAATAGAGAAAAGCAGCAAAGACTGAGAATAAACATGTAGCAAAGTAAAAGCAAACCAAGAGCATATGGTGTCTCAGAGGACCCACGGGAAAGAAGTCACTGGTGGGGGAGGGAAGTGGTATCAAGTATTTCTTGTAAATTAAGATACAAACTGACAATTGACCACTGTATGTAAGAATGTGCAAGTCACTGATGACCCTGATAGGTACAGTTGGTGGGCAGTAGTGGAGACTTAATGAGAGTTCAGGAGAGAATGGAAATCCAGCAATTTTCTGGGTATACTTCCAAAAGAAAAAGGGTTTTGAAGAGATAATTGTACACTCACTTCCATAACAGTATTACTCATAATAGCTGAAATGTAGATGCAAACCAAGTATCCATCAATAGATAAAGAGATAAAATGAGGTCTGCACAGAGAATGGAATATTATTCATACTTTAAAAAAGAAAGGAATTTCTGACACATGCTACAAAATGGTTGAAACTTCAGACATTATGCTAAGTGAAATAAGCCAGTTACAAAAGGACAGATAGTATATGATTCTCTTTATGTGAGGAACCTAGAGTAGTCAAATTCATAAAGACAGAAGGTAAATGGTTTTGCTAAGGGCTGAAAGGAGGGAGAATGGTGAGCTACTGTTTAGTGGGTACATAGTTTTAGTTTTACAAGATGAAAAGAGTTCTGTGGATGGGCGCTGGTAACAGTAGTCTAACAATGTGGATATACTTAATGCCACTGAACTGTACACATATGGCTAAGATGATAAATTTTATGTAATGCATATCTTATCAAATTTTTATACTTTTATTGGTATAATATAATTATATATCATAGTGAGATTGAAAGTGATACAAACATACATGCGCACAGCACCTGGTGTATGTCTCTCTGTATACCTGCCACCCCTCTTCTCCTCCTACCCTCCCCACACATGTTAGTGAGATTGGAAGTAAAACCTTCTTGTATGGACATAACCTTATTTACACTGTTCCATTCCTCATTGCATGTCCCTCTCCCTTCCCCAATCCCCTTTCACTCTTTTACTGTTTTCTGTCTTCATTTGACTGAAGTTCTTTTTGCTGCTTATTTTTGTTCTAGCTTCCACATACTACCCTTGACTTTCTGAGACTAGCTGATATCAGTTAGCATAATATTCTCTACTTCCATCCATTTTCCTGAAAATGACATAATTTTCTTCTTCCTTATGGCTGAGTAAAATTCTATGGTGCATATATACCATATTTTCATTATCCATTTGTCTGTTGACAGACACCTATGTTGGTTCCATCATTTGGCTCTTGTGAATTGTGCTGCTATAAGCATGGGTATGCATGTTTTTTTACAGTATTCAAATTTCAATTACTTTAGAAAGATACAGAGGAGTGCTATGGCTGGGTAATGTAGTGGTTCCATTCCTAGTCTTTTGAGGAACCTCAATACTAATCTCCAAAGTGGTTGTACTCATATACAATCCCACCATCAATGTATAAGAGTTCTTATTTCCCTACATGCTTGCCAGCATTGACTATATCTGCATTCTTGATGACTGCCATTCTAATTGGAATTAGATAAAGTCTCAGGGTAGTTTTGATTTGCATTTCCCTGATTGCTAATGATGTTGAACATTTCTTTGTATATTTATTGGCCACTTGTATTTCTTCTTTTGTCAGTAGTCCATTTTTAATTGGATTATTTTTTTCTGGTGTTAAGTTTTTTGAGTTCTTTATATATTCTAGAAATTTGCACTAACTAAAATCTAGAGAGCTGTCAAAAAGCATTATCATCTGCCATTTTTTCGATTTCACTTAATAAATTTTAAGAGAAGAATACATGTCATTTGAAAAATAAACAAAAAGAGTAGCACATAAATAAAGCAAAACAATGGGAAACAACCCAAATGTCATTCAGCGTGTGAATGGATAAACAAATTGTGGTATATCCATATAATACAAGACCACTCAGTAATGCATGAAAATACTGCTAATAAGTTTAACAACATGGATTAATGTGCATATGGAGCACAGTAAGCCAATCATTTACGTACCATTCCATTTATATAAGGTTCAAGAAAAGGCACCAAGGGGTCCTATTAAAATCAGAGCAGCAGTTGCTGTTGCGCTGGGGATGGATAGGAAGAGGCACATGGGACCTTTCTGGGGTTAAGATAACATTCTTTATCTCCTCTGGGGTATATAAACTTGTCAAAAGGCATACACTGTGCATTTAAGATCTGTCCGTATTGTAGGAAGTAAATAATACCTCAACAAATAATGGAGAATGGGAGGGAGAATACCATGAGAGCAAGAATAGACAACTTTCAGAAGAGTCTTTATTACCACAGAGGGCAGGGGAGACTTGGAGGTCAAAAGAATTTTTGTTGTAGGTTTGGTTTTGGTTTTGATTTTAGAGGGGAGATTCTGCTGCACGTTTGTGTGTTGACAGGCATTATGGAAAGGAGAGGAGGGACAAGATTTAAAGTGACGTAGGCCCTTAGGTAAGAGTGAGAGGATGTGATTCAGTGAGTAGGTCCAGATGCTGGGTGCACCCACATACATGCGTTACCCATGGTGACAGTAACACAAACAAGGTGCACAGCTACATAGCAGGTGCAGGGGGTAAGGTCTGTAAGGCCGTGTGAAAGTTCTATCAACTGTCTGTTACAACATACGTACTAGTAGAGCTGCTTTGTTCTCACACTGTCCACAAACCTTCCCTTTTATCCTGGGTTTTTCACTTCCAGAGGAATTTGCCATTTTAGAGTTAACTGGTTGTTTCACTGCCTCTGGAAGAAAAAAAGGCCAGTCACTTTAAAATATAACATTTAGTTTTGTGATTAATAAAGTAATGTAGCTATGCATATTGCTAAATTCTCACACAATATTTACATATTGTTTTCCCAATATAAGTAGAGCAAGTTTAGTCAAGTCTGATGTCAGTTGACCGTCCATGGGAGCCCCTGCCAGGACCTGTGAGCCCGGGTGGTACGGTCTGCCTGCCCGTGTCCACTCTGCCTGACATTCATCTGAGCTGAACATGACAATTTCAGAACGCCGAAAACCCCACTCTTGACAGAATTCCTATGCATTTTCCCATCTCTGGGTCAAACTGAAGTACACACAAAACAAGTTCTAAACATGTACAATAGTCTAAATTTATAATATGTATGTTATATTTATATAAACACATGCAATAAATATTGAGTATACACACATATATTAAAACATATGTTAACCACTCAAAATCAAATTTGTCTATCTTGCAGGAAATATTACATTTCCTTTGAAATCATAAATTCATAATTTATTTTGGGGTTTTATTATTTTTAAATAATTTATTAACATATAAAGCAATTATAAATATTCTTAATTTCTTAGAGGGATATTTCAATTTATAATTTTATGATTTATTTCAAATAGGTAAATTATCTTCTTGGTTAGAAGATTATATCAATAGTGTTTAAGGAACAGTGCCATGAAAGTCCTTATTTTTGAAAAGTATTATTATTGATCATATTCTATGTTGAAATTTTTTGACATAAAATTTGCCCCCCCAAAAAAATCTGAATAAAATAAAATTTATTTTGCAAATAAAAATGTCACCATTTTGGGGATTTTAATCATTTCTGGGATATGAATAACTCTACCACTATATTATTATTATTATTATTATTATTATTATTATTGCTAAAGATACAGTTCATTTTTCCTTCACATTTGAATTACACATAAAGTTAAAGTGTTAAACTGTGTACCTTGAATCTGCTGCTTCAGTAATTTTAACTTCACTTTTCCTGCAGAAAGCTGTATTAAAGAAAGAGATACTATTTTTCAGGTATACATTCTCTTATTCAAAAGCTTAATTAAATTACCAACTAAACTATTAGAAATCTGTACAATTTTGATATATCCTATATACAAATTTATAGTGAAATAATATAAAATTAATAGATATCATTAAGTCATCATATATAGATGTTTTACTAATTTCAGAGAAATTCATAAAAATAAAATAAATTTTGAAAATATTATACATGTAAGACCAGTTTTTAACAAGAGACCAGGAATTATTTTTAAACAGAAGCTGTTCTATTTCATCATGAAATGATTTTAATTTTTTTTTTTTTTTGCAGTACCAGGGATTGAACCCAGGGGCGTTCTACCTCCGAGCTACACCCCCAGCCCTATTTTTTATCCTTTATTTTGAAACCGGGTCTCACGAAGTTGCGGAGGGCCTCACTAAGTAGCTGAGGCTGGCTGTGAACCCGGATCCTCCTGTCTCCGCCTCCCAAGTACTGGGATTACAAGTGTGCACCACCACGCCCGCCCGGCTATGAAATGATTTTAAGAAAGTGCTAGCATTCAAATATTGTAAAGGGTCAATAAGTATTTTCTATTTCTGCTCATTCTGGAACACACAAAGTCTAATATTTATATAGAGTGAATCTAAACTGAATTCTGACTGAGGTACTCTGCTTACATAACTGTAGAAGCCAATATTACTAACTTATTTGTTCAATTTAGGGAAGTACATGTTTTAGTACCATGGTCTTAACCTTCAAATATATTATCTGTGAAGTCCAACTTTGCTATGTTCTAGCCGAAACAATGGAGTAAATAAGATTCACTGCTGGGTATTTCAAATAAATAATCACTTCACATTCTTGGATTTTAACATTTTAGGAAACAACACAGACTTGCCAATTGAATGTATTTGCCTTGGTTCTTCTAAAACCAACAGTTAAAGTACACAAACGAGCGTGGAGGATGGGGTGCATTTATACAGACACTGTCAATTCATGCCGTTTTCAATTTGCAATTTGCATGCTCAATTGCCCAATTTGTACAAGGGAATATGAGGACAATGGCTGCCTCTATATCTATGGCTACACCAACTGCAGTCATCTTTGAAAATTTAAGCCTAATTATTCTCTGTGGTTTTGTTTCAAAAAGGCACTTATTGTTCATATTTTTTGAAGTAGTTGCTCAGATGTTTTCTGTACCGAGCAGAGCAGAAAAGAAAATAGGATTAAAATAATCAATTTTTACATGAATCAGACTTTTATTTTTAAGTTGGTAATGTTACACAAGTTACAGATAATTGAATCTCATTTTCATAGCCGAATTACCCAATATGATTACCTTAGTGATACGTATGAATTGCAACATGATTGCATGATTGTGGGCTACTTGGAGAGAATGGATACATGTGTCAAAGCAAAATGAATAATTATTAGGAAAATTTTATAATTTATTTTTATTACTCTGAATAAAAAATTTTCTGTTCTGTGAATGCAGCCATACTGACTTTAAATTATTCAAATGGCATAAAATATTTCAATGAACAAGCTGCTAGCTGCTATTTTTAGGCAAATAGAATTTCCTCAAGTTTTATTTTTATCTGTTTGGGAAAGGGTTGGGTTGGTGTAGTAGGGTTAGATGAAGGATACATACATGTGTGCATGCACACACGCATACACACACACACACACACACACACACACACACACAGATACATATATAAGCTGGGCATGATGGCACATGCCTGTGATCCCAGTACTTGGGAGGTTGAGATGAGAGGATTGCAGGTTTGAGGCCAGCCTCAGCAATTTAGCAAGAGCCTGTTTCAAAATAAAAATAAAATAGGGTTGGAGGTGTAATTCAGAGGTAGAATGTCCCTGGGTTTGATCCCCAGTACCATACACACAAAAAAGTTACCTATGTATGTATATGTGTGTAAATATATGAATGTGTATTCAAAACATCAAGGATTTAATATACTAAGGCCTATACTTTAGTAGCCCACTTAGGCCTCTACCAGTAGGTGTTAAAGGGGTGCTCTCCGAGGCCAGGGCAGCAAAACTGATTCTACCACACAGACATGTCATCTGAGCCACTGGAGTCTAAATTTGTGTTGTCATCAGTCTTCTTGACATTCACATGTGCCTCCAAACTCCTACCAAGGCCTTAATCTACTACACTGGTCCAAACTCCTCCCACAAGATACCTTTTCAGATATTCTCATTCTAAACCCAGTGAAAGAAACAGTCCAAATTATGCCGTGTCCATATATGAAAGCATCAATACCAATCTCATTGTTATATACAGAAAGGGCTGGAGAGTGGGGTAGGAGCCAAAAGAAATACACCAAGACCTGTGTGTGTTTCTTTGAATGACATTGAACCTCACTGTGATGTATAATTACAATGCACCAGTAAAAGTGCTTTTTTTTTAAAAATGAACTTTTGTCATTTTCTATTGAGTTTCTTTCCATCCAGGCTCCCCAACTATTCCAGGGAACTCCTATTAAATAATCATTTAACTAGTTGGTTAATGACTATTTAACAAGCTATCTTTCCTAGAAAGGTTGTACCCAAAAGGTCACATTAACTAACACCCCCCCTTTCCTTAGACAAACTTTGCCAAAGCATTCTGCAGAGGAACTATCTCCTTTTTCACTCCTTTTCTTCACTCACCAGGAGAGAATAAGCACGTTCTCCCTATTTCCTCTCGAGTTCTGCTTCCAGAATACTGTTCCATTATCATCATTCAACAAAGTCACCTCTACTGAAGGTCCTACCATCCGCTTATCACTTTTACCAAGCCCTAGGATCCCTTTCACCTGAACCTCAGCAACCTGCTCAGCATGTCTCTTCATCACATTTCTGACTGATAATCTCGAACACTTCAGTGTACATGTTTACCTGACATTTCTGTACTGAAGATCCTCCAACATGCTGACTACTGTGAACATCTGAGTACCTCTTCAGCCATCCCACCATTATGACCAAATATTGTACCTTAGCAGCATTCTGAATGGCCACACCTTCAAAATCCCAAATCAGAGCTTCTTCGTGTTCATCTTTATCACCTTATCTCCTCCCTCTTAGACTTCCCATGTCTACCTGTCATTGTGATAAAATAATGTTGTGGGGTTTCCTACAAAGCCATGCTGGATGACCCCAGTGAAGCCTCATTGCTTTTCAGCAACCCATTCATTCACCTGCTACTAAAACCCCAATCATGATTCCCACAGTGGCCACTCCCAATTTTCTCAAAACCCAAGAACTCAAATGCATCCCATGTCCTTTCCTTCATCTGAGCAGATGCCATTTTCCTTCAAATTTCCTAAGAATGTTGTTGTCTTCCTATTATAATGTTCTGCAGTATCCTACCTCACCACCTGTCAAACCCAGCCACTAAAATTTGCTTTTATTTCCAACTGTTTTTCTTCTCTTGCCTCAAAGTAAATGTACTCTCCTTTCCCTGGAGAAGGCTTCTTTTTATATATAATTTTATTATAATAAACAAGTAAATGGATAAAAAGAATGTGGTATATACACATAATGGAATTCTACTCAACCATACAGAAGAATGAAATTATGTCATTTGTAGGAAAAATGAGTGGAACTAGAGAATAAGTGAGATAAGCCAGTCTCAGAAAGTCAAGGGTCAAATGTTTTCTCTCATATGAGGAACCTAGAGAGAAAATAGGAAACAAAAGAGACTTCAGATAAATGAGGAGAGAGAGAGACCAGTAGAATAGTGGAAGAGGATTGGAGGAGGGGTAAAATGGTTTGCATTTAGAATGTCCTCCTAGCCCTCATGGAGACAAGGTAGTAATGTTGGAAGTGGGGTTGGTTGCTAAGGAGGGGTCCCCAGGGGTGTGACCTTGGGGATTATATATCCCTCCTCTACCTGCTTGCTCTTGCTTCCGGCCTCCGCAATGAGAGAGCAGAGCTTGCATGCTCTCTCTACTTCCTGCTGCCATGGCCTGGCATCCAAGACACCAGCCTCACATGGATTGAACCTGGAATCTCCAAGAAATTGTGAGCAAATAAATCTTCCTTCCAGTAAGTTTATGGTCAGTCCTTTTGGATTAGAGCAGTAAGAATACTCACTGAGACAAAAATTTGTACCAGAGAAGTGGGGTCACTGCTATATCTAAGTCTGACCATGTGTTTTGTGAGTCTTTGGAATTGGTTTGTGAGAGGAAGTTGGAAGGGCCAGAATGTGGCTAGAAAAGTGGATGGTAGAGACTGTGCTCAGGAGATTTCAGAGGGCAAAGAGGACTCCATAGGAAAATGAAGTAGGGGCCACACGTGTTACATTTTGGCAAATAACTTATCAGCATTTTGCTGGGTCCTGAAATTTTGTGTGAAACTGAATTTAAAGATGATGGACTAATTAAACTAGCAGAGGAAATATGAAACAGAAAAGTATTCAGACTGCATTGTGAATATTGATGTCTGCATTCAGAAAATTGTACAATAAATTTCAGGAGTAGAAGACAAAGCAGAGACACTTGGGAAGACAGGCAATGTGTGGCAGGGTTGGAATCCCTGCAAGCAGGCCCAAATGGGGCAATTTGTGAAGCCATGAGGCTGAAGCCAAAGTTGCAAGAACCCCCCACTCCTCTCCTCTGTGATTTAGAAAGGCCAGATCACAGAGCCAATGAACTGAGTCATAGCAGCACATTTCACAGTGGCCAAATCATGGAAGCAACCTAGGTGTCCATCAACAGATGAGTGGATCACAAAATTGTGGGAAATACACACAATGGAATTCTACTCTGCAATAAAGAAGAACAAAATAACATCATTTGCAAGAAAGTGGAAGGATCTGGAGAACATTATGTTAAGCAAGATCAGTCAATCACAAAAAAAGAAGGGACATATGTTTTCATTAATATGTGCAACCTAAGGAGTAGTAGGGTCACACAAGGGACTCTGGTTGATAATGGAGAACCCTCAGCGGAACAAGGGAAGTGATACAAGGGAAGGGGGAGGGCAAGAAAGAAGGGAATTAATGGAATTACTATCATAAATAATATGTACATGTGAAAATATACCAACATCATTCTTGGTACTTCA
>PVJS01015897.1:0-38247 GCA_004027185.1 Glis glis
ATGCCCCTGGGTTCAATCCCCAGTACCGCCAAAAAAAAAAAAAGAGTATGACTTTGCAAATGCTTGACTGACTCACAAGATAATGCATGCTGCAATTCAAAAAATCTCATTCAGTGAAATATATCCAAACATGCTAAATTATTGAAGAGGACTGCAAAGTTTGCATATGAAAAGATGCACATGAACCTTGAAAATGCTTTTATTGCATTATTTAGAATAGTTATAAATGTCAGGTTACTGCTAGTGGTACTTGTCTTAAGAGTGGCATTTGCAAAATCATATTTACCAACGTTCATGTGACAATCTCTATGAAACCATAGGCAAACTTCCTTTTACAAAAAGTGATGTGGCCCCTTAACAAAGACACTATAACTGATACTAGTGTAACTATTATTTTTGTTTTTCTTACATAATAGATTTCAATTAATATTGCCCTAGGATATCTTAAGTACATATTTCAGATTTTTATGAGTGATATGATTGTCCCATAAGGAAATTACTTTAATTAAAATTGTTGGAGAAACTAGCAAAAGTCTGTGCAAGAGCTCACGGAGTATCCCATTAAACATTTGAAAAGGGCATGTGTTCAAGGGATTTTAGTTTTGTTTTCATATTGAAAAATGCTAAAGGCATATTTAATACATTATGTTTTTCTTATTCTACTATTCATCAACAAAATAATTCTTAATGACTCATAGGATATCCCTACTGTTATTATAGTTTATATTGGAATTAAGAAATTTCCAAATATATTCTGAAAAAGCACATACTTAACAAAATTTTAGTCTTACAAACTAATGTTCAGGAATACAATACTGCATGGTAAAATTAATTTGTATTATGAGGAATAATTTGATTGCTGAAATAATCTTAAACAAATGGTTGAGGTCAAATAGGTAGAAAACAGTGGTGTTGGATTAAAATGTCCATTAGTCAAAGATAGGATGGAATAAACTATTCAATTTGAAAACTCTAGCATTTTATCACTCATGAAAATTGACCGAATTAAGAAATCATTTATTATACAAGGTGTTAATGTTATAAATTTAGTTTTATAAAAATTAATTTATTTTGAGAAAATGATAAATCCTATGAAGTTATTAAAAAAAAACCAGAGATCCAACTTTACCCATTTCCCCCTGCTTGGAAAATTATAATATAATATCATAACCAAGATATTAACATCAACAGTCAACACACTGAACATCCCCATACCACAAATCTCTCATGTTGTCCATTTATAATTACGCACTCTTTCCTCCCACTAAGCACTCACTCAATTCCCCCACCTCCTTATCTCCCAGCAAGCACTTTTCCATTCTGTATTTCTGTAAGTTTATCATTCCAAAATAATACTTAAATATAATTACTTTGCATATTACCTTTTATGATTGACTTATTTCACTCATAAAAATTTTAGTGCCATTTTTATTTTATTTTATTTATTTTTTATAATTTATTTATTTATTTTATTTATTACATTTATTGGTGTATTTTATGATTGACTTATTTCACTCATAAAAATTCTCTGAGGATTTATTGAAGTTGTATGCACCAATTGCTCATTTCTATTTATTGTTAAGGAATATTCCACTATTCCAAGTATTCACTCACTGGAGGACATCTGGGCTCTTTTCAGTTTTTAGATATTAAGAAAAAAAAAATGCTGGGCATCATGGCACACGCTTGTAATCCTAGCACTTGAGAGGCTGAGACAGGAGGATCTCAGGCTCATGGCCAACCTCAACAATTTAGCAAGGCCCTCTCCAACTAAGTGAGACTCTGTTTCAAAATAAAAATATAATTAAAATAGGGCTGGGTTAAAGTTCAGAGGCAGAATTCTCCTGGGTTCAATCCCCAGTAACAGAGAGAGAGAGAGAGAGAGAGAGAATAAAACTACTAGGAACATTTATGCAGAGGATTTTGTGGCACAATAAGTTTTCATTTATCTTTGAAAAATGTCAAAGAGAACAATTGCTGAGTTATATAGAAGTTGCCTGGTTATTTTGTTTTTTTTTTTTTTAAAGAAACTGTTTTCCAGAGTGGCTGCTCATTGCACACGCTCCAGCAATGCTGAGAGATCCTGTTTCTTTCTCCACATTCTCACCAGTATTTGGTGTTGCCCTTATTTTTTTCTTTTATCCGTTCTGATAGATCTCTGGTGATATCTCATTAAGGTTTTAAATTGCATTTTACTAATGGCTAATGGTGGTGAAGGTCTTTTGTTAATTTGCCATCTGTGTGTCCTTTTCAGTGAAATGCTTGTACCTGTGCCCATATTCTAATTGGACTGTGAAGTTTTTGACTATTAGGCTTTGAGAAATCTTTTTTAAACCTTCTAACAATTTTAACTGATATATAATATGCATATATATATATATATATATATATATATATATATATGGGTTATCATGTGAAGTTCCAATGCATGTGTACATTGTGTAAGGTTCAAAATCAGGGTAAACATAACTGTCTCCTGAAGGAATTTTCATTTCCTTGCAGTGAAAACATTCAAAATCCTTTCTTCCAGCTTTAAACACACACACACACACACACACACACACACACACACACACACACATGCGCAGAGTTCTTTATACATTCTTATCTCTACTGGCCCATATAGCCTTCGATAGCAAGGGGTCTTATAAAATTAAAACAGCAATTTATTGCTCACGGTTCTGGAGACCAGAAAGTTGAAGATCGAGATGGCGGCAGATTTAGTGTCTGGTGAGTGCTCGTTGCCTGGGTCGTAGATGTCACCTTCTTCCGGTGTTCTCATGTGGTGGAAGAGAGCCATCACTCTCTGCAGCCTCTTGTATAAGGGCAACAAGCTCATTCCTGAGGACGTCAATGTCATGATCTAATCACCTCCGAAAGACCGCAATTTTTAATATAACCCATGTATTGAGGTAAAGACTGGAACATAGGAATTTAGGGGGGAAGCAAACACAGAAGTTGGGCTTTCATTTAGTTTATGTGTTTTCAGATTTCATTTGAGACACTCTGAACCATGAATTATTTATAAATGTGTTGCTTAGTTGGCAAGGGTATGAAAATGTTTCTGTTGCCTACCACCGTAGTCAGAGACAACACTGGCTTCAATTCTGTTATGTTTATGGCTCTTTGTCTCATGGCCCATACATGTTACTCTATTTTGATACACTTTCCATGAAAACTTAAAGGGAATATTTTTCTGCTATTGTTGGGTGGAGTGTTCTACAAATGTTAATTATACCCTGTTAGTTGATGGTATTGTTTAATTTTTATATACTTGATGATTTTCTATCTAATTGTTATATTAATCATTGATCCTTCCCAGAGAGATACAGAGATAAAACATAAGCTGTCCAGAGCTATGACTTATCCAAAGAATATTGGAATATTACATAGAACCATTCTAAGTTACATGTATATGTTGGCTAATCACATATGACATGGCATGAAATTAAAGATAGGACTGGAGTATCCAATTTGTTTGGTGGATCTGTTAGGCTTTAACCACAGAAATAGAACCAACAGAAGACATATATTAAGAGATTTATTATAAAATATGTGTGTATTGTGAAGGCTGCTCAGGGAATGCTATCAGGAAGGAAAGGACAGAGCGCTCAGCCCCCAGTGAATCAACTGTCCACAGACGGGATTTCTTGTTTTTCCAGGATAGCTTAGCTCATCTCTTAGAGCCTTTCAACTGTTCAAATCAGGTCAACGCATATTATCTATAATAATCTCCCTTTCTGAGAGTTGGGACATAGACCTCACTCACATAGACAAAATACCTTCATGGTCCCACCCAGATTAGAGTATAACAGGGATCATCATAGCTGACTCTAATGAACACATAAAACTGACCATCGCATGTAGCTTCATTGATCAGACTAAACTGACTCTCCTCCTTCAGCTGTCTTCTCAAAGAACCCCTTGTCTAGGTGGTTTTCTCCAACAACTTTACTTAGAATTGCACCACCCTCCACCCAATATCCCTAGTTCCCCTTTCCTTTATTTTGGTGTCTCAGCATGAATTGCTCTCTCTCACAATCTATACTTTGCCTGTTTAATTTGTTCCCCTCACTAGAATGTAGGCACCATGACTGTAGATATTTTTGTTGGCTTGGTCCCTTGTTTTATTTTTGACACCTGGAATGGGGTTTACCACAGAGTAGATAACTCATTAAATATTAGTTGAATGGAGGAACAAAATTAACTGCATACTTGCCAGATCGCCACACAAGTTTATATCATGTCAACGTAAACAATGATAACGGGTAAAAGGGTGTGAAGGCCTTCTTCGAACCTTCAATTATTAAATAATTGAATAACTGAAGATGATTGACAAATTCAATGCCCCCCGGAAAACAGTGATGCTTTGAACATTTTAATAGAAAATAGAGGTATCTGTCTGTTTATTATTACATTTTAGAACTATTTCTGTGAATCCTCCAAAATAGGAGTATGACATATGAAAAGAACATTAGAACTATTCAATATTATGAAACGATCATTTTTTACTTGAAAATACAAAATATTGCACAAGAATACCAGTTACAACAGTGATTATAAAGGTAAAAAGAATAACCCAAATCTTTATCAAGAAAGGATTGGTTAAATAAAATATTAGATGCCCATTTTATAAAGTATAATGAAACAGGTCAAAAGGAGGAAAAATTATGAGTAAATATTTTGAAAGTACAGTAAGTGAAAACTTAAAAATGCAAAAGGCAATATGTATTATGAGCTCTGTGTATGATCAAGGATAAATATGCCTATTTAAATATACTTTAATATCAATAAAGAATTATGAGAAAAATATTTTAAAACATGTTAATAGTGTTCATCTCTGAAGTGTGATATCCGGTGAGGGCACACTTTTACTATTCTGTTGGGTTTTTTTTTTACACTTAAATACTCATTGTTTCCAAAGTACATTCATTATTTTATGATTAAAAACTAGGTTATAATAAATAAATAAAATATGCATATGCTTTGACACAGCAATTTTGTTTCTAGTAATTTATCCTGAAGAAATGATTAAGGATGTGCATAAAGATTTATGTATATAATGTTCAATGCAGTATTGTTTATTACAATAAAATGGAAAATAGCCAATCCTTGCAATATAAGAGTGTGGTTTAATAAATTACAGAACATCTATTTTATGAATACCATTTACTCACTAAAATGATGCTATGGAAGTTTTCTGCAAAATGATGTATCATCCTTTATTAACAAGTTTTAAGAAGTGAGAGAACGGTTGCAAACTAGTATATATTATGGGTTCACATTTTTTTTTTTTTGCAGTACTGGGGATTGACCCAGGGGCATTCTATCTCCGAGCTCCACCCCCAGCACTAATTTTTATTCTTTATTTTGAAACAGGGTCTCACTAAGTTGCGGAGTGCCTCGCTAAGTAGCTGAGGCTGGCTGCGAACCCGGATCCTCCAGTTTCAGCCTCCCAAGTATTGGGATTACAAGCGTGTGCCACCACGCCTGGCTTGGGTTCACATTTTGATTAAGTATATGGACATTGTTACAGATGTCTGTATATCAGATTCTTAACTGGTTTTCTATTTAGTTGGTGGAGGCTTTTTATGTTCTTTGTGTATTTATATATTTGCTAAAATTTCTTCAATAATGGCAATTCCTTTCAGAGACAAAAAGTATGCTACAAAAAATCAACACCATATTTACAAATATGAAAAATTTTCTTCCGTGGAAAAATAAAAAAGTACCAAGTTTTAATTTAAAGTTTAAGAGATGATATGCTCCTGTCCCAGATCTTTATTAGTAACACCAAAAAGAGTAATTTAAGCATTGAAACAGAGGAAGAACAAACCCCATCAAATGCCTGACAAGATAATTAAGTAAAATCAAAATCTCTGAGAAACACTGAGCAACCAAGTCTAAATGAAGGGAAATAGCTAATTTCAAAGGACATGGCAATGATTTAGTAAACATTTTGTTTTCTTATTTTATTTCACTTTATTTAAAAACAAAAGCTTATCATAATGATTACATCTTACCAAGTACCAACTATAGTGGTTTGGAATTAGAATGTCCCTCCAGTCCTCACAGAAACAAGATGGTAATGCTGGAATTGGAGCTTGCTTGTTAAGGAAGGGTTTCTGTGGGTGTGGCTCTGGGGACCATGTAGGCCTTTCCTCCCCCTGCTCTCTCTCTCTCTCTCTCTCTGATTCTGGCCACCATGACTTGACAGCGGTACTTTGCAAGCTCTCCCTCTCTCCACTTCCCCCCGCCATGTCCTGAGCTCTGCAGGTGTGACCTGGCCTGCCATGGACTGAACCTCTAAATCTCTAAAACCTGAGAGCAAATAAATCTTCTAAGCTGTGTGTGGTCAGTCGTTTTGGATTAGGGAAGTAAGCATGTTGACCAAGACACCAACTATATAATTTTTATATAATTCTTTCATTACTCCAAGATTAACCTTTGAACATGCGCTCTTTGGGGGGAATTTTGTGGATATTGAATTGGAACATAATGCTAAGCCAGATTGGTGAATCACAAGGAGTGAAAAGTCAGATGTTGTCCCTCATATGTGGAAGCTAGGGAGAATGGGACTTAGAAGGGACTCCAGACAAAGAAGGAGAAAACTTTAGTTGAGCAAAGAAGGTGACCTAACTGAGGGAGACAGGAGGGGGGAAGAGGGAAATACACTAATGCACACGATGTATATACACAAACTTATCAGAGTCGATCACTATGCTGACCAGGGAAAGGAGGGAAGGGGGAGTGAATAGGGTGGGATTTGAGGGAGGGCTAAATGAGCAATGTGTGCATGCATGCTTCTGATACTCTGACACTTACCAAAATGTACCAATGCACCAATATATGTAATAAAAAAAGAATTGGAATATCATAAAAACTAAATACTTTGTTCAAAGATATGCAGCTAATGAACAGTTCAGCTGAAATATAAGCTGAACTGTTTTTAACCCAGCTTATTATACATGTTAGAAACACTGCAGAAAATCAGAATAGAAGGAATGTACCTCAACATTATTAAAACAATATACAATAAACCCAAAGCCAACATCATATTGAACAGAGGAAAACTGCGGGAATTCCCTATAAAATCAGGAACAAGACAAGGATGCCCACTATCACCACTCCTTTTCAATATAATCCTCAAGACTCTTGCCAGAGCAATAAGACAAGAGATAGCAAAGCAATTCAAATAGGAAAAAAAGAATTAAAATTATCTTTATTTGCAGATGACATGATCCTATATTTAGAAAACCCGAAAAACTCAACCAAAAGATTACTAAAGCTGATTAACAAAAAGTAGTGGGATACAAAATCAACCTAAAAAAAAACAGTAGTTTTTCTATATGCCAACCATGAATCCACCAAGAAATAAATCCAGAAAACAATTTCATTCACAATACCTCAAAACCAATAAAATACCTAAGAATAAACCTAACCAAGGAAGTAAAAGACCTCTACAATGAAAATTATAAAACACTAAAGAAAGAAATTGAAGAAGATCTTAGAAGATTGAAGGACCTCATATGCTCTTGGATAGGATAGGCAGAATAAATATTATCAAAATGGCCATTCTACCAAAAGTGATCTACAGAGTCAATGCAATCCCTATCAAAATACTAAATTCTTCATAGAGCTAGAAAAATCAGTCATAAATTTCATATGGAGAAACAAAGACCCAGAATAGCCAAAGCAATTCTCAGCAATAAGAACCATGCAGTAGGCATCAAAAATCCCTGACTTAAACAGCATGGTACTGGCACAAAAACAGACACGGAGACCAATGAAACAGAATAGAAGATATAGAAACAAATCCACACACTTATAGACAACTGATTTTCGACAAATGTGCCAGACACATACGTTGGAGAAAAGACAGTCTTTTCAACAAATGGTGTTGGGAAAACTGGTTATCCATTTGTAAAAAAACAAAATGGAACTAAATCCTTACTTCTCACCCTGCACAGGTGTCAACTCAGGATGAATCAAAACCTGGAAGTTAGACCAGAGACTGTGAAGCTACTAGAGGAGGGCATAAGTTCAACACTCCAACATATAGGCACAGATAGAAACTTCCTCAACAAGATCCCCAAAGCTCAGGAAATTAAAATAATAATTAATAAGTGGGATGGCATTAAACTAAAAAGTTTCTGCACATCAAAGGAAACCATCAAGAATCTAAAGAGAAAGCCTACAGAATGGGAGAAGATCTTTGCCAGCTATCCCTCTGATAGAGGACTAACATTTAGAATATACAAAGAACTTAAAAGAGTTTACACTAAAAAATACAAATAACCCAAATCAAGAAATGGGTAACTGAATTGAATAGTTACTTCACAGAAGAAGAAATACAAATGGCCAATAGATACATGAAAAAATATTGATCATTAGTAATCAGAGAGATGCAAATCAAAACTACACTGAGATTCCATCTAACCCCAATCAGAATGCCAATCATCAAGAAATCAAATAACAATAAATATTGACGAGGATGTGGGGAAATAGGAACCCTTCTATACTGTTAGTGGGATTGCAAACTAGTTCAGCCACTATGGAGATCAGTGTGGAAATTACTCAGAAAGCTGAGAATGGATCCACCATATTTTCCAGCTATACCACTCCTGGGTATCTTTCCAAAGGGGCCAAAATCAGAGAACTACAGTAATATATACATACTCATGTTCATAGCAGCACAATTCACAATAGCCAAATTATGGCACCAACACAGGTGTCCATCAACAGATGAATGGATTACAAAATTATGGGAAATAAACACAAAGGAATTTACTTAGCAATGAAGAAGAATAGAATTTGGTCATTTTCAAGAAAATGGAAGGACCTGGAGAACATTATGTTAAATGAGATTAGCCCATCACGGAAAGTGAAGGGTCATATGTTTTCTCTAATATGCGCAAGCTAGGGAGTAATTGGGATACCAGAGGGACTTAAGATAATGGAGGAGAAACCTTAGTGGAGCCAGGGAGGAGTTTTAAGGGGAGGGGAAGGGGAAGAGTAAAGAGTTCATTAATGGAAATACTACCATCGACTATGTGTACATATGTAAATATACCAATGTCAATCTCAGTACTATGGATTGGGAAGGGGGGAAATGGGGAAGCAGGGGGCAACCAAGTGCTGTGTGCATGTATGTCACTGTCAACATGATTTGCATTATGATGTGAGATTATAATGCATCAATAAAAGCACATTATAAAAAAGACTAAAAACTTTGCTCAAATATATGCAGCTAAGCAACAGTTCAGCTGAAATATAACCACGTTTTTTTAATCTCAACTTAATATACTATTATCTTCCCAACCTGCCAAGATATTTTACTTCTTGTATTAAATCTGATGTTGAGATATGCTCCAAATGCTGGGACACTTAAAAGAATGAATGAAGATAATGAGCGTGTGTCATAGAAATTGGGATTTTGAGCTAAGGACAATTACAGAAGAAGTGGGACTAGAGAAAAGATTTCAGCAGTGAGAGACATTTAGGCGAAGCCTCCCATACTTAAAGAAGGCATCAGTACCAAGAAAATATCTAGAGTGGGGAACAGCAGGAGGAGCCCCAACAGAGGCTCGGGGGTGCATGAGTGGCAGGAGGAATGTAGGACAGAAGACCAAAGCAATTCAACTTGTCACCAGCAGCGGAGAAAAATGAGGAAGGGGACCTGCCTAGAGGATGGCTTCATTCACTAACTAAATCTTAATGCAAATCCCTCCTCTCAACAAGGAGTTAAAGCCATTGGAATTGTGAGCGAACTGTCCAAAGGCCATAATGCTAGCCATGCAAACGTGACAGCATAAACCAGTATTTCTTCCTTAAGAACATTAAATATCATACATTTTTATTAGTTTGTAATATAAATAAATTAAATTTCATCACAATCTGATGATCTCTGACCCACTCGAGTTTAGCAAATCTGTTTACAAGAATATGTTTAATAACGTTGAAATCTCACAACGTCTCATCGCTTTGTACCCCTTAGAAGCTTCTGTAGATTTTTTTTCTCTTTAGTAATGGTGACTATTTGAAAGTTTTTGGTTAAAAATAATATCACACATGTCTTCTCTTTTACCAGTGTAATTATTCAATTCTTAAGCTTAACCAAGAAATCTCTTTCATTTCTTTCTATTTTATTCCCTCTGTTTCTTCTCACCACTGTCTCTTCCCTGCTTTGAACCAGATTTCCTGGGAAGGATCAAAGAATGAATCATCAGTATCCTAGAGCTGAGAGGGGGGAAAAAACCAACACTGCATTAGCAATGATGACTCTGAACCATGTGATCCTATCTAGGAGGAAAAGAGGTGACAACAACCACATCATATCTGATCACTATAAGCCACTAACCTTCAGCAAACAGTCCTGCAAGTTACCTTTCAGGAGCAGTAGTTACAGACACATGTGTTTTGGAGTCATAGATGCAATTGGGATTTAAACCCCTGGGACAGGATGAAAGTATCAAACACATATAGATAGGGGGACCAGTCCATGGCTAGAGCTCTGGAAACTTAGCAAAGAAGGCTGAAAATGAACAGCCAGTAAAACAGAAGAGCTAAGAGAAAGGGAGTTAAGTGTTTCAGGGAGGAGAGAGTGGATCAAGTCAAACCTCGTTGGGTAAAATAAGATGAATAGTCCAAGTTGGCCTTTGGGTTTAACAATGTAGAAGCTACTGGTAAGTTTGATTAAGTATTTTCAGTAGTCATGCATGTGGGGGAAACAGATTGAAGGGTTCAAGAGAAAAATGGAAGAGGCAAGAGTAAGAAGCACTTTGCAAGGATTTGCTGTTGATTGTAGAAGATAATAAGGTAATCTTTGGAGATAAAGTGTCGTCTAAGCCCTGACTCTTTTCAAATGAGAGAAATAGCAGCTTGTTTCTATGCTACTGACAATGATCCAATAGAGAGTGGAACCTGAAGATAAGGGCGGGGAGACCAGAAGCTGTTATCTAGTGCAGAAGAGTGGTACAGTGGTATTTCTCTTAGCAAGAGCTCAAGCAGCTCTTCTGGACTATCAATAGTGACGAGGGGAATGGTAGAGAATATGAATATGGGTATAGATGGAATAGGTGGGTACCTATCCTGGTGGATGTTCTCTTCTGACAGCTTCTATTTTCTCAGTGAATTACAAGGTAAAACCCATGAGGATGATGGAGAAAGAGTTGGAAGAATTGAGAAGAAAGAGAATATGAAAAGTTACTTAGAGCCGGGCGTGGTGGCGCACACTTGTAATCCCAGTATTTGGGAGGCGGAGACCGGAGGATCCGGGTTCGCGGCCAGCCTCAGTTACTTAGTGAGGCCTCCGCAACTTCGTGAGACCCGGTTTCAAAATAAAGTATAAAAAAAAATAGGGACGGGGGTGTAGCTCGGAGGTAAAACGCCCCTGGGTTCAATCCCTGGTACCACAAAAAAAAAAAAAAGTTACTTAGGAGAGTAAAAAAGTGGAGGTGATTTGGGAAATATGGTAGAATTGCTGAGAAGTATTAGGGGACTCTGAGTTTGATTATTATGATTTAAATTGAGACATGTGTATATTGATGATACAGGGGCAAATACAGAGAAAATAGAGTAGTACTTATCCAGGGCTAGAGTTTAGCCAGGAGAGTAGCACAAAATAAGAGAGGGATGAGGGAGTAGATGGTGTGTGGCAAAGAGTAAGTGTGTGTGTGTGTGTGTGTGTGTGTGTGTGTGTGTGTGTGTGTTACTGGACATTGAACCCAGGGCATTCTACCTCTGAGTTACACCCCAGCCCTATTTTATTTGTTATTTTAAGCAAGATCTCGCTAAGTTTATAGTTCCCTGGCTTGTGATCCTCCTGTCTCCCACTCCCATGTCCTGGGATTATAGGCGCATGCCGCTGCACCCAGCTAAAGGAGCAACTGTTATGACTGACCTTGGGGGTTAAAGCTGGGTAAGGAGGAAGGGATACAAGGGTAAAGGGCAGTGAAATTTAGTGAGTAAATTGATTAAAGGTTTTATCAGAGTCTTAGGATTGTGTGAAATGGCATACTACAGAGTAAGCTAAAAAACCAAAAAGGAGTGAGACACAGTGAGACAAAAAAAATATGTGATTTTATTGAAAATCAGCAAAAACAATGAAATAGGGTTAACATTTCTCTCAGTGGATGACCTAGCCTCCCCACCCAAACATACACACACAAAGCCGTTTTCCATAACATTTGTATCAGAGGGATTTTCAAATTAGTAAGTAATCCCTTTTGTTAGATCTCTGGATATTTTAAGAAAAGTTTCATAAAATGACCCAAGAGAATTCAAGTGCCTAAGCTATGGCATCATATGTTTGCAATTACATAAACAACCAAGTAACCGAAACACTGAAGTATCTTTTCGTATCTGTCTCTGTGTGTAGTCCAAGGAAGATTTCCTCTACAGATGAATTTGCATTTTGTTAATCTGACATTTAAATGGAATTTAAAATTTCTTTTCCTATTGCATTGTGATTTAATCTGGCTAATCCAGTTATTTTAAAGATGTGTTCCTTGGTTATGCATTACAGCTTTGTAATTAATTAGTATACAGGTTCTCTAAAGTTCATCTTCTCCGTAAAGTGACTATAAGTAGGATCAGACTACAAGTGGCAAAGTGGTAGAAAATGTGAGAAATTCCAAGCTCATTGCATGTCAGTATGCCAAACCTTTTCATTTGCCTACTTCTTAATCAAAGGACATTTTTATTTTAACACTGGCCTATCTTGGGCAGATAGGGTAAAATACATAAATGCTTTGACTACCTATGTCATTATGATTACATCTAACGTTGCAAGATGTATGCATGAAGAAGATGAAAATAATCTTATATATGTAAGCACTCAAATGGTCATAAGTTGATAGTCTGTGGATAAAAATTAATGGAGTGGTCTTCCTTTCAAATTTAGTTGCCTTGAGTTACTCAAAAAGAATAAGGAAAACCTGGAAATCTGTGTTGCCAGTTAGCCACTGGTCTATGCCAACCTACGACTGACCTGACAATGTTCATCAGAGTCTTGGCCATACTGTGCATGAGCAGGACCATAGGATGTGAATTACATCCTTTCATTCATAAGTTCAATGGTACTTCCATTTCTTGCAAAACCTTAACATCAGCCTCATGTGACAACTCTCGAGAGCCATTTAGTTCATAATTGCAGATTATCAATATTTCCTTCCATTGTATTCAGTAGGCTACCTTCTCCAGTTCACATTTACCTTTGTCAAACAAAACTGTCTAGTCTAAGTAGCATAAATCAATAATCGTAAGGGCTTAAAAACAAACCAAATATGAAATCCAGCTATATTATTTTTCAGGACTGATGGACTCATACAACTGAGTCTCCTCTTACAGATTTCAGATGCCTCAATCTAAAGTAATAAATTAATCAGTACTGGCATGCATAGATGAGAAAATGATATGGTTTGTTGGGCCCTATGTTATAAATCATAAGATTGGAAAATGGCAGAGTAGAAAATAACAGCATATTTTCAATGAATATTTATTGACCAGCCTACTATGCACAAGCACAAGATACCTGGTATGGAAGCTTTAAAGTCATAAGGGAGGTAAAACACAAATCAGTGTCTATTATGCAAGAAGAAAATGATGCTCACTAAATATAAATAGAAGTAAGAAGATTGTGGAAAGTTCCCTAAAGGGAATTTAAAGTATTAATAGTGTGGGGGAAGACTGGGGAGCAGAAGAGGCAGGTGGGAATCCTGGATGCAGGGAATCTGGAGGCTGCTATGGGCAATGGTAACGTGAGAGTCATTGAGGCAGGAGCAGGAGACTTAGGAAATGGCAAGAAATCAAAGTGAATGGACTGTGTGGCATGAAGAAACCAGTGGTCCTCAAAGTTTCATCCGGAGACCTCTGGGGGCCCAGGAGATCATCCCAGGGTGTCTGCAAAAACAAAACAATTTTCACAATACTAACGGTAAGATGTCATTTGCCCTTTTCACTCTCATTCTCTTAGGAGGGTACGGTGGAATTTTCTAGATCAATGACATGTGCTATCTCAGCAGATTGAATGCAGAGCAGATAGGAGCTAACCGCTGTCCTCTACAAAGCCAGACATTAAAGAGATTGGACAACAAAGTGGCTCTTCTTCCCATTTTTGTGTTTTGGGGAAATAGAGTTATTTTTCACAAAAGCATTATTGTTGCTAACATGTGATATGTGTATTTTTTTTACTTTTAATGTCATAAAAATATAGCGTTAAATTGCAGCAGTTGCCACATACATGTATGTTTCTAACCAAGCAAAACCTCAATATGGTATATGTTTACAATGCAATAATAAACGTATAACAAAAAAGAATAAAATTAAATTAAAAACATTTTTAATATGGTTAAGTATGACTTATATGTCATTTATATATGGTATGTGGTATATATGACTTATATGTCATTTATATTAACAAAAACATTTGGGGATATTTAATGGTTTCAAAGAGCATAAAAGGTTCTTATACCAAACATTTGAGAAGTCTTAGTATAGATTGAATGATTTCGGCTTCCTCCCTAAGGAAATAAGTGGAGGAAGGAAAGTAGAAAGTGGTCATTGGAATTTATTGGGAATGAAGGAACATGTTCAAAGTTCGAACTGGGCCGTATTTATCTACTACATTTCACTAAATGTGTTCTTATGAATTGTGGTTCTTATAAATTCAGTCATTTAGCTTTTGTCAACCCTATTCCTACTGTGTTAAGGAGCGTTCAGCGTTTGTTAGCACTTTCTCTATCCTGTTTGGAAATCGCTTCTCTTTCCTCCTCACTTCCGCTACTGCTGTCCTCGTCAGCCCGCCACAGGCTCCCCCATTCTGCCCAGGTGACCCCATCTTGACTTGTGCCTCCATCTTCTCCATCACTCTTCCCCTGACTCCTCTCACCACAGTGAGGGAGGCTCACGGGACCTGACTTCGCTCTCACACCTGTACACCCCTACCCAGAAATGTATGGTATCACCATTGAACAAGGAACCATGAGGACCCAAAAATTAACATTTCTACCTTTGTAGCCCTCAATTAGAAAGCTACAAGGCTCAGATACAGTTACATCTCATAAATCATTGTCAACTTCCAGAACCTTCTCTGGCAACCTCTCCACAAGGTACCAAGGCAATAAGCGGTTTTGTCTGAGTTGACAACCTCCTGACCCATCCTTGTTGGAGTTTTCCTCCATCCTGGTCTCACCCCCTGTCTCCCCCTCGCTTCTGCTTCCTGGGATGACATTTACAAACCAAGTGCCCACAAATAACACTGCGTCAGCCTCAGCTGTGTGGGAAACCCAAGCCAACATCATAGACGACCAAACGTTTTGCCTAAAAATCTAAATATTTTCCTGTCACAGTAGTCAATCTGTTTCCTGTTAGTGAAAACTAAATCAATGCCATGGAAGGATATATTTGTAAGAAATACAAATACAAAATGCATTTTTGACAAAGAAATGCTCTCAAGTATATTTTTGCCTCGATGTTTTAAACGAAGACTGAATAATATGTTAATAACAGAGTAGTTCAACTATAAAATGAACCCACTGACCGAACTAAGCCTCTACCACATACTAATACTACTAATAACAATAGTAAAAATATTCAATGAACCAGAAAAATAAAATATTTTAAACTTTAAAGATATTTCTCCAATAAGCCAGGCACAGAAAGACACATGATCTCATTCATGTGAGATCTAAAATAATTTGATCCCAAAGAAGGTAATTGAATGGTGATTGCCAGAATCCAGGCAGTTTTCTTCATAAATAAGTGTGTGGAGGATAATGGTCAATAGTCAAACTTAACATTTTCTAAGAATTTTGAATACATTTTTCATCCCTGGCAGAAACATTTCTCTTATGCATTCAATTTCATTCCATCCTCATTAATACCATGTAATGACATCTCATAGGTCATTGTCAACTTCCAGAATTTTGTCTAGCAGAAATGCCTCTTCTCAGGATTTCCACTCCGGGTTTTGGCCTCATGTGAGTGTGTTGAACATACTTTGAGGAATAAATCTTTCTTGGTTATTATTAATATGTTGGAGACTATGATTCTCTCATTTAGTACATCCTGCTTAGCAATTATTAAATAACTGTGGACAGAAGTCTGATGCCCTTTTTGTAACTTACCTCACTCGTATGTTTGGCCCTGTGGTCAAGACTGACATAATTTTAAATATAATCACAGTTTCTCTAGGAGTTACTCCATTTGCTGTTCTACTTAAGCATTACGTGCTTGAAATATGTTGCTATGCGAAACATAATAGAAAATTAGCCTCAAATTTGTCATTTCTAATTATCTGCAAATGCCAATGTTCCTTAAAATATTCTTCCTGTTTAAGTATAGATTTTGTAGATACTCTGGTAAATTTCAAACCATGAGAAATAATAGTTCAAATAACATCCCCTCTTTGAAAGCTTCCTTGAGCACATCTACAATAATAACCCAAGTAGATTTAAACACTTCTGGACTCCTCTTTGACATATTAAATGGCACTGTATTTCATTATGTATGCTGATTTATACATTTGCTGGTAACTAAATATTTAAAGGGCAGACACCATGTCATTTTGCATGTTCGATGTAGAGCCCAGGATCTAACAAGCAGAAGATGTGAAATCTATGAATGGAGGAAAGAATATATCAATCCATTAATGACCATGAATGAAGGAGAAAATCAACAAATAAGTGAAACAAATAAGGTGAATAGTGTACCAGAGCCCAAATTCCAGAAACACAGCAGATAAGTCCAGAGCAATGAAAGGAAGCTTTTCTTTATTTTCTTTTCTTCTAGTTTCCATTTCAGTCTTTAAATTGTTTCTGATTTAGTGGAAATGAAAAGAGATTTTTTCACTGAGCTAATTTTTCTATTTGAATGCGCTTTCTGGCTTTAATTAAATATCCTCCCTAAGCTTGTCTTTCTGCCTTCCCTTTTCTCCCTCTCAGAAATGGAGCAAGATCTCAAATCCCAGACTTCACAAGGATTTCACAGCTCTATTTATAATGCTTACAGTCGAGCCGGAGACGCACGCACGTTAAGAATTTTTTTAAAAGTCTTATTATTGTTAATTTCAACAAACTGTTACAGAGAAAGAATTGTTCTGATCAGAATTATGCTAATTATTTTTACATAATCAGTGATTTGCCATCACCGTAGCTTTGCATGATCATACCACTTGTCATTGGCTGCAGGATGCCAAATCCACACCTTTCTGCTTTTACACGTTTTCGGCAGTAGTGTGCCCGACTCAAGACTCCCAGAATCCAGAGCTTTCGAAGCAGGCATGTATACGATAACAAGAGAATTATAGCTGTGTGATTACCCTTGCTGTTTAGGAGTGGTGCGAAGTTTTGTTAGCCAATCTTTCTTTTGTTTTACCATTTATTTTGTCTCCTGGCAAAGTCAGTTACTTTTTGTATTATTTGCAGGGGGTAAGATAAACTGTTGCCCCTGACAGCTTGGCTTAGGTTTATTTATTTTTTTTTTTTGGTAATTGGACTTAAGAATTTGCTTTCAGACATTTTTTTTTCTGGAACTATTTCACTGTCCTAGAGCTTTTGAAATAATCAATCATATATATGCACGTTTCACTTGGAGAGCTAGCTTGACAGTTTTGATGGGCCATTATTGTAGTTTAAATTTCATTTTTGGAAGATCTCATCTGACATTTCCGACTGATTATGATACCTTGAAAGCTGGACTTGCACAGGGCTCTGTCTTTGATCACAGGTCATCATTAGTTAACGCAATGATCTTGCCTCCTCCCGGTATGAATGTGAACTCCAAAAATGTGTGAAGTATCATTCATTCTGGCCCTTCCTTCATTAGTAAATCTATTAGACAGTTTGGGAACAGTATGTATATATAGAAACTCTTCCAATATAATTTCATGAATTATTAAGATGAATAGTAATTAGAAATTGCAGTTGTATTTGATTAAGTATAAATAAAAAAAGTATGATTGAAGTGAGGCTTCCTTTTTATAAAAATCAGAAGAAGGAAAAGGAATGCTAACTAAGAGTTCCTGGTCTCTTTTTTTTTCCTCTTTTACTCCCACCAAAAAGAATTTCTGGCATTGCATTAAATCAAGACAGAGTATGACTATAATTAATCTATTATGAAAAAGTCATTTGTAGGCTTACTTTGCTTTTATTTTTGTTTTGTTTTTTGTTTGTTGTTGTTGTTGTTTTTGCGGTACTGGGGATTGGACCCAGGGGCATTCTACCTCTAAGCTACACCCCCTGCCCTATTTTTTTATTCTTTATTTTGAAATAGGTCTCACTAAATTGCAGAGGGCCTAAGTAGCTGAGGCTGTCCACAAACCTGAGATCCTCCTGTCTCCGTCTCCCAAGTATTGGAATTACAAGTGTGTGCCACCACACCTGGCTTACTTTGCTTTTAGCTAAGCTTCTGTAAATAATATATTTTAAAATGTAAAGAAAAATGAGGCAAATTGTCATTTTTAACAATGTGTACACAAACTGCATGTATGTAAAAAAAATTGTGCTTTAATTAAAGTATGGAAAAGATCAAATGGTTCACAAACATTATTTATATGCTTAGTGATGGTATAAGGCAATAAATAATTACGTGATATATAAAATATATGCTATATATTAATAGCATAATTTATTAAGAAATAATTTTTGTACTTGTTTATTTTTAAGTAAGAAAATGTAGTCTGAATTGCATTTTAGTATTCTGGCATACAAAAATAATTGTTCTCCTTTTTATTTTTTTAATCTGTGAAACTGAATACTCAGAGCAATTCCATTTACATAAATAGAAATTAACTATTTTTTGGTTTGGGTTTGTTCCATTCTGTTTTGTTTTTTAAGCTGCTAGACAGGTACTTCTAGTTGCAATCACCCAGGCTTGCTGCTGCTCCTTTAAATGAGTATGAGCACTCTTTCAAGCTTGTTTTTTGTTTTACCTTTTGTTTGTTGTTTTGTTTTGTTTTTCATTCAGTTAAGGCCCTCCAGAGAAACCTAGCAGGAAGCAGTCAAAATCTCTAAGTCACTCTGATTCACTCTTTGAGGTGACCTACAGTAAACTTTGTGCACCCAGGAGCTGTTCCCATCCACCATGTTTTGAACATGTGATGTATGAAGACTCATAATCTCTAACTGAGCATGCTCAGGAATGTGCCTACATTTCTTCTGTGTAAATATGTATAAGTTTTCCCAATAAGAGCCCCCTGCTTTTCTTGTTCAAAGAGACGCACTCCTTTGGGAGTTATCCCCAGTGCTCTCCTTACTTGTACCTGTAATTAATCTATCTTTATTACTTGTAATGAATCTATCTTCACTCTTATATCGCAGTTGTGCTTATTGGCATTGGACACACCAAGGAGTGGACCCATAGGGTGCAGTCACAGTTTGGGCTGATACAGCAAGAGGATGCTTTCCAAGTACCTGCCTCATCCCTACAGCATCATTTCTTCTCTTATGGTGGTCTCTTTTAGGTACTAGAAATCTCTTGTTTATTCTCTCCAGATCTTCTGAAATCATGACATACCTCTGACATTTCTTCCACATACAATCTAAATCATTCATTAGTCTATCTACCAATCTAAAATGATGCTTATGATTCCCTTTATAATGCCAACCAATTTCCTCTAGTCACGAATAACCATTGCATTTTATCCTCAACTGGACAACATCCTCTCTTTCGAGTTACCTTAAACCTCAGTCAAAACTTCCCTTTGCATCTCTGGACATATTTGCACTATGAATTTTATGTTATTTCTTTACATATTCCCATTTTGGGTCAGAGATTTTTTCAGAGAACAAAATAAATGGCAGAGGGCTGCAGTGGAAAAATAATGCATCTGAGAATTTCCTCTGCTCAAGCAGTGTCCAGAAGAGGCTATTTGGCTGACAGGATTTGCAGCACAGTACACAAACGCTCTCTGGCCAAAAGGATATTGTTGGCCTGATACACCAGCTCTCCTGGACTGAGAATGTGTGATAACATTCAACACATGCATTGGAAATGTGTATGTCATACGCAAACACACATTTCTGTATGTATGCAATGTACTGTAACAAATGTATATGTAAAATAATGTTTTATTAATATATTGTACAGAAACATAGACATTCAGAGAGGTTTAATTTCAAGTTAATCTAGTTGTGTGTGTAACACCCAACAAATTTGTAGAACTCCAAGGAATTCGAAGGGTAAGAAAACGGCACATGTCTTTCTCTCCTTCTGTTCTCAAATATAATTTTTATGTGCTAATTAACTACTGGGGGACTATATTTTCCTTCTGTTTCCTTTTGATCTAGTGAGCTGAGAAGGAGATTCACAGAAATGCATTGATATCAACAGAATCCCATTACAGCAAAACAATATGTGTAACCACATGAGATTACTTTAAAAGGATTTTATGTCCATTGTCAGTCATCTTTGTATTCAGTTTTAAGGTATAAAATCCCCTTTACAAAATTTAGTCAATAATGTGCATTATATAAACACCTATAGGTATCATAATGATGATGTACATTTATGTTTCAATTGACTTCAGGGGAAATAAATAAGGTTTGGTTAGATGCAAACTTTAATGGAATAAGAACCTCCTAACTAAGGGTAGAAAGTGATTTTCTGCTGAAACGATCGAGTATTCTTTCTGTTTTCTCTTATTAAGCACTGATGAAGAAACATCTTTCTTTATCAGCTCCAAATTCCAATTTTGAATATTTACCTTCTAAATACTTAGAACTGCTCTTCTAAACAGGATAAAAAGGCCCAGCTTCCCATTGAACTCCCATTTCACTTTCCTTCTGACTGAAGTGTTCTTTGTGGGAAATCCTTTGTTCACCAACACAGGGTAGACAGGTGAGCTAGTCTTTAGGTATCAGAGACCCCATTGCCCTTGGCCACACTGAGGTTAAGTTCAGAAATGACAAAACAATACGGCCCTCCTTGGAGTTTTGCTTCAACAGTTGGGAAGAGACTTTTTCCCTTTCACTCGGAGCATTGGTGTGGGATAACGGAAGCCTGAAGCCAGCTTTGACTACTGACCTTCTTTGCCAGAACACAGGAAGACACCTCCTGGGAGGAAAACCAAGTCTGAGGACAGCAGTAGAAACTATCACCAGTGAGAGAAGGATCACTGCCAGAGCCCACCGGCAGAGTCGAAGGATTCGAACTGTTCCTGAAACACGGAGTGAGGATTGAGAGAAAAGAGAGAGAGAGAGACAAGGAGTAGCATAAAGACAAGAGAGGAAAGACAAAGGATAGCTTCAAGAGAACTGCGCTCAATACCGTAGCCTTATCGAGAGGACTCTCAGTCAATGCCGGGGCCTTATTGGGAGGACGGTCAGTCCATGCTGCCATGCAATGGACAGTCACTACTGCCGTAGCGTCTCTATTTTGCTTGGACCTTATATATTCTTTCAGAACATCAGATGTACACAATATTAACACCAACAAGCAGACAAACAACATAGCACCAGATGTATACAACAGCAACAAGCAGACAAACATCGTGCTCTCACGCAGCACCCCTCTCCCTTCCCTGGTCAAGGAGCGGTCAACTCGTTCCTCCATGAGCCTCCCTCTGTTGTTACAGCCACAATCAACAAAATCGGCAACACTTGGCAAAATCCTTGCCTTGCCAGGCTGTTTATGCAACTCAGAGAAGGGAATGGCTCCGGACAGATTGCATGGCCCCAGATCCTGGGCGACCTAAGTAGGGTTCTCTCCTTGGATCACTCCTCTCCTCCATCAACCAGTTATTTGAAATGACATATTCCCTTCTGGTCTCTGTAGTTCGAATGGATTTTTTTAATCTTTGCAACTGAAAAATCTGTGGCTGACATACGTGCGCACACGCCTTTAACACTGGACATGTTGGACATACGGAATGGCACAACTTATTTTGGATGTGTTGGAAGTGAACTTTTAAAAGGAGAGGAGTGTTCTTGAATGGGAGGGATATCTTAGGAGAAGGTAAATAACATGATGCACCGTTAAGCAAACATTGTGTTTGCTTTTCTGTTATATCTCAACCCCTGACTGATGCTAAATAGGAGTCCGAACCAGATTTCAATCCCAGATTTTCACGGTTGACTTCAGTTCACTGTGTAGCTGACCTCACCACACTTCTTTGCTTCTGATCACAAACTCGGCTTAAGGAATAAATGACTGGAAAAGAATCCTCATAGGTAGCAGCCTGCTCCCACTTTTGCCACTGATATAAAACTACCCAAAACTACCCAAAACTACCCAAAAATTCCAAACAACTGATTTAGTTGTTTGGAATTCCCAGAGGTGTGGATGATCTGTTTGAAACAATCACGTACAACTCCCATCTTCTGACCACAGGCTGGAGGTTAGGTGTTAGATCCAGGCTGATTGTAGAAAATGTCTGTGAGTGAGGGGCTTTCTCTCAGCCTTACCTTTAAGTAAACATGTAACAGTGTTAAAATATCTTTGGAAAAATACATCATAAGTCTACTCTTATTTAAGTAAAAGATGGTTAGATGGTTATTTCTCTCTCACAAACTCAGACACCCCCTCTCCCCCCCCAAAAAAATCATCATCACTGAGTGGAGGGGAAGGGAAATTCAGAGCATAAGAAAAAGGTGCAACTCCAACATCTCTGTAGTATAATTTGAAGTCAGGAATTGTGGTGCCTCCTGCATGGTTCTTATTGCTGAGAATTGCTTTGGCTATTCTGGGTCTTTTGTTTCTCCATATTAAACTTAAGATTGATTTTTCTAGGTCTGTGAAGAATGACATTGGTATTTTGATAGGGATTGCATTGACTCTGGTAGATCACTTTTGGTAGAATGGCCATTTTGATAATATTTATTCTGCCTATCCAAGAGCATGGGAGAGCTTTCCATCTTCTAAGATCTTCTATTTCTTTCTTTAGTGTTTTATAATTTTCATTGTAGAGGTCTTTTACCTCCTTGGTTAGATTTATTCCTAGGTATTTTATTGTTTTTGAGATTATTGTGAATAGAATTGTTTTCTGGATTTCTTTTTATTCCCAGTTCTATTTCCACCATTCACAGAATTAACAGGGATCATTCCCCAATTACAAACTACAGAACTTGTGCTACATAGACAAGAACAATGTGTGGAGGTAAGTTCTCCTTGGAATTACACCATCATGAATTTCATTGTGAATATCTTTCTGCTTAAAGAACACTTTAAATTTCCTCAGTAAAAACATCTCTTTGCAAAATAAGAGGGAAGATGATCACAAATGTTATCTAATATTATTTAGGTTAAAAAAATCCTCAAGTTGGTTTCATTTGATTATCTCTTGCTAAAAGAGAATCTGGAAGTGATGTAGCCCATCTTCTGTGAGATGGGAAACGAAACACGAGAGAGCTCAGTTTGAATGTAACCCTCAGTTCTTACATCTAGAAAATGGGATAAATATCTATATCTCGCAAATAAAATATATGACTGTTAATGTGTAAATAAATAAGATCCTATGCCAAAAAAAAGGTGCAACTTATCAGGTATTTGGGGGCAGAATCTCGAAAATGAGAGGACTGACTTACAAAGAAGAACAACAACCAAAAATTCTTTAGTATAATAGTATTCTGAGGACTCAACACACATTGTGATCCTTCACATTTACTGCCTGCTTCCAACACTTCCAGCTTCCAACATCTGCAGTTCTTTGCTGAGGGCTTCCTCTGGTCAGTGGAGCTGCACCGCTGTGTTCAGGGTAGGCAGCCAGAAGTTCTGCAGAATTAATGTCCCCAAGCCAGCACCCTCAAGCTGTGACTGACGGAGATTGGTGTATAAATATGTTAACAAATTCCTTACTCTTCAGGTGGGAAAAGTATCAGTTGTGAATTCTGTATTCCTTTCTCCTGCCTCCCCAGAAAGATTATGTTCCAATCTCCTATATGGGATCTTGATTGTTAATGCAACTTTTATTGTGTCCTTCCCTTCCCTATCTAGATTTGCCACTTTTGTGTTATTGGTTCCTAGAATTACCTCCTAGCTAACCAGGCAATCCCAAATCCTGGTCCCTGAACCTGCCTCTATGGGATCTCCAAAACAAGACACCTACTCATGCTAATTATTATCTTTGTCCTTATCCTATTTATGGCAGATTAAAGATGGCCACAAAATGTTTGATGTTCAGGACATGAAGAGGTGGAATTTAAGATTGGAATCTGAGTCAAATTATTCATCATAATTATTATTTCTTTATCTGAACATTATTTGTTTATATAAGCCATGATTTCCTGTTTCTTTGTTTATGATTTTTATTTTCATCTTAGTTCTTCTCTGGATAATTTCTGTCTTTCCATAGTATAGTACTAATTAATATATATTTTGGAAAGGATTTATTTGCCTTCATAACACATGGTTTTCTGTTTCTAGAAGGCACTTTATTTCACTACCATTTCCTTAGTAAATGTTGATCTGGACATAAAATTTAGCTAATGACTTAATACAAAATATTAAGTTGCTATTTGTAATCTTTCAGCATTTTAATTCATCTTTTTTGTCACCTGTTTCTATTTTTTGTGTTAGTAAATTTACTAAATTTTATATTTGTAAGTTATATGCATCATTGCTTTTAAACAAGAGACTGTTTCTTGAATGTTCTGTATTTTTCTAAAGTGTATCTAGATGTGGATTTCTTTCATTCGTACTTTTTGGCATTCACCAAGTTTCATGAACGTAAGAACTCAAGACTTTCTTCAACAAAAGAAAATTTGCAGGAATTATGTCTTTCATACTGTCTCTTTTCTCTTGTTACTCTTTCTTGTCAGTCAGCAATGTGTTGTTCTATCTTACTCATTCTTCCATGTCCCCAGAGACAGATTTCTTGTTATTCTCTTCAATTCTCTGTGCTTTATTCTGGGTACTTTACAGCTCTTGTTTCCAGTTTGCTCCTCTTCAACAGATGTATCTAATCCTCTAGATCACTTTTCTGGTATTTTTCCATGATTATGCCTTATTTTATTTCCCTAAGTCCTCATTGGTTTATTTAAAAAATTGTGTTCTGATTATTTTTTATAGCATCATGTTTCTTACCTGTGTTTTCAATCCATATTTTATCTCCTTTGTTTTCTTTTGTGGTGCTGGGGATTGAACCCAGGGGCATTCTACCTCCAAGCTAAACCCCCAACCCTTTTCATTTTTTATTTTGAAACAGGATCTGGCTAAGTTGCTTAGGGTCTCACTAAGTTGCTGAACCTGACCTCGATCCTCCTGCGATCCTCCTGTCTCAGCCTCCCAAGTACTGGGATTGCAGGTATGCGCCACCACACCTGGTCAACAGATATATTACTGAGAGTTATAAATACCTGGAGAATAATAGTGAGCATATATTGGCACTCTATTATAGCCACCTCCATTCAGTTTATAACATAGTCTTCTATTAAATGATAAACCTCTTCCCTTGTGTCATGTTTTTATTTTTTTCAGTAATAAACAAAATGTTCTGAACACTTCTCTCTTACATGCACACCAGGGCATGTGCACAGTGGGTAGTGACAGCTCCTTGACAGGTACTAACATGTCAGTTGACAAGTGTGTTTTCCTGTGTTTGTTCTGTTTTAACCCAGATGACATCATTAGTTGATTTGTAAAGCTCTTAAAAATGGTATGACATATTTTTATTATTAAAACTGAAACTTGGAATATGACAGCTGAGTTTTTCTTTCCTTTATCTTACTTAAATTCACATTAAGGAAATGATTTTTCACCCATTCTGGTACAAATTGTATTACCACGAAGGTCATTATTTAAATAATATATTTAAAATCACTGTTTTAAGTTGGTAAATAAATTGTGAAACCTCCATGCAACTCTTTACCAAATGTAGCACTGGGACTCAGCAGAAATGGTTACCAGTTTAATAAATCTCCTTTAAGATCACCTTCTTCGAAATTCCTGTATGCTGCTTTCTTTTGTTGCTGCCTTTATTAAATCATTACACGCTCAAAAGTTTTGTTCTGAGAACAAACAAATTCAGTCTTCATTTTAATATAAGTCCTAATCTTTGTTTATATGTATGACTTTATCTTGTGATATTTATGACCCTATCTTATTACTCTCTTCATGCCTCAGTGAGCGACTTTTAAGCTATTGATTCTTTTCTGTGAATTGAGGATACAACAAAGCAATATCCCAGTTACAATAAAAATGTAAATTTAACAAATTTAATTAATAAAATACAATTTATATGAAAATACCTTTGTCAAGACAAATTAGTCCCTGTTAAATGAATGTTAGCCTAGACCAACAGTCCAATACAGTTCTTGTAGACCATTATTAAAAACTTGATAATTATTATGGATGTAATAGAATCTCTGTGAAAATGAGTTACTCTCGTATTTCAAATGTATGAAAAATAGGTGAACAAAAGGTTTCATCTTTTCATACTCATGGAAAATTGTCAAATCCTCACTGGTTAATTGATAGTCTACCAGGAACTTCACTTTAAGAGATAATTCAAGACAATGGAGCTCCTTCTGCAGAGAAGAGATGCAACTTTCATAATCAAAAACTAGTCCAGCCACTAGAGCAAAGGTTCAGATGGGTGATAACAGAACATGATTTAGGGTAGGGGAAATTATCAAACAGACAGATGTAATGCAGAGGAAATGGTAAATGGAAACTGGATGCAGAGCCATTTTGGTATAAAGCTCCGTCATTTCCACTTTGTACCTACAGTCTTTCTTTACCTGTTTCAATTAGGCAACTATGGCTTTTAATCTACTGAAACAGAAAAATAGCTCATCACCTCTATGCCACCTTCCACAATGATCAGAGATCTGTTCCCACCTTATTCACCAGACTGATTAACAGTATTGGACTCAAATGAAACACTATATCTTTGGCTTCCACGCTACCACATGTCATACTTCCTACGCATAAACATTCCACCGAGTCCCAGACTAGAGTCAACTGCCTATTTAGCATCAAGATTTTCATTCCTCATAATGGTCTAGAAGTTTAGCTTTTGATCGATAGTCATATCCTTTGATTCTCCATTCCTCCTCATCTGAGTAAATGTCACCATCACTGATACATGGCACAAGTCTTTCTCTTTCTTTTTTATTTTTTAAATATACTTTTTTTTGTGGTACTGGGGATTGAAGCCAGGGGCATTCTACCTCTGGAATACACTCCCAGCCCTATTTATTTTATTCTTTATTTTGAAACTGGGTCTCCCTAAGTTGTGGAGAGCCTCACTAAGTAGCTGAGGCTGGCGGCGAACCCGGATCCTCTGGTCTCAGCATCCCAAGTACTGGGATTACAAGAGTGCACCACCACGCCCGGCCTAAGTATACTTTTATTGGTGCATTATAGTCTCACATCATAATGTAAATCATGTTGATAGTAACATACATGCACACAGCACCTGCTGGGCTTTCCCCATCTCCCTCCCTATCCCCCTCTTCCTCATACAGGGTACTGAGATTGACATTGGTATTTTCACACATGTACCTAAAGCCAATGGTAGTAATTCCTTCATTGATCCTCACTCTTCCCCCTCCCCTTCCCCTAGACCACCTCCCTGGCTCCACTGAAGTTTCTCCTCCATTATTTGGAGTCATCCATCTGTCATTAAAGCCTTTCAGCACCAACTGTAAAATAGACCCCACGTTTATCTGTATTGTTACTGCTCTACTCCAAACCACAACCATCAGTCAGGCTGCTCCAAAAGCGTCTTAGCTCCTTTGTTAATGTACAAGTCCATTTCTATCAGAACCTAGAGCCCTCTTATTACTACCAGTTTTTCTAGCAAGTACACTGAGGGAGGAGGGAGTTGTGAAGTGGGCTGCAGAGGGAAGTATACCAAGAGCTGTGTGCATGTATATTTGTGTCACACTAAACCTCTCTATGATGTATAATTCAGCCTGTAATCTCAGTACTTAGGAGGCACTGGGGCGTAGCTTGGAGGTATAGTGCTCGTGGGTTCATTCTCTAGTACCAAAAACAAAACAAAAAGGATATTGGTATCTGAGGCCAGGGTATCCTGAATGCCAAGCAGTAAGAGCAGGCTAAAATAGTGGATATGGTAAGCATAGATTACTCTCCAAAGTAGGGCACTGCTTGATAGAAAAACTGTGGAACAAAGATTTCCATATATCTTTAAGATGAAAGGAACTTGAACTTTTTTGTAAATGAAGGAAAAATGATCAGAGAAGTGAAGGATTAATGAGAGAGAAATTAAAACATGACCTAGAGGGCAGACAAAAGGGATACAACATAGTCATTGTGGGTGGCTGAGATCACATCCTAAAGCCAATGATGGCTTCTACCCCCTACATATCTTGGAGATATTGGGGATAGATAAACAACATATGCTACAGCCTGAACCACTATGAGGACATGTTAGATATGAATGTTCAACAGAGCACCGTGAGCTAGACAGCCCTGACCAGCTCTCCTCCGCAGCTTCACCCCTTATGCGATCAGTCTGAACTGTGTTTCAGTTGAGTTGCAACTACCTATTCACTCATCTTGAACAGCCATATTGTCCACCTGCTTTAATTTAAAAGGGGGGAGGAGCTAGCAGGAAATTACAACAACAAAAGAATTGTATAGCACATTTTGACATAGTTTTGTTCAAATAACAGTAAGATGATACATGCCCAAGACAGACCCAGTGTGATTATTAGCACCACGATTTCTCCTCAAATGTGTCCCAGTTTTGGATGATAAACATGATTCATAGTCATCCTATATAAAGCTATAAAGCATATAATAACATAACAATATATAACAGGGTATTTTTTTTTGCTTTTTTCCCCCATACTGGGATATTCTACCTCGGAGCTATACTCCCAGCCCTTTTTCCATTTTTTGTTTTGAAACAGGGTCTCCTTAAGTTGCTAAGGGTCTCTCTAAGTTTCTGAGGATGTTCTTGAACCTGCAATCATCCTACTTCAATGTAGGGATTACAGGTGTGTGGGCCACTATGCCCAGCTTCCGTGTATCACATTTTAACAATAACTGGTAGTACATCTAAAACACAAGATCACAATTCAACAATGCTCAGCAATAAATAGCCAAGAAGAAAATGAGCAGCAGGATTTACCCCCGTGTGTGAATGTGTGACTGTGAGGTTAAGTGTCATGGAATAAAGTACTGTCTAGGTGTATTGAGTAGAACGTTCCAGGCACAGCTATATGCTGTTACCATGTGTTATCTCATTTAGTCCTTGCCACTAGCCTAGAAGAGAGGTTTTTAAAATTCCTGTTTAGTAGATAAGCTAGGAGGTTGAGAAATTAATTAACTTGACTAAGGCAAGAGCAGCAAATAGTGGGACTTACTACCAAACGCAGATAGTTTGTAGAATTTTAAAGTATTCATGAGAGCAGAAGTAAAATGAAAGCGATGGGTCTTAGTGGACCAATGAAGCCAGTGGGAGACTACCCCTAGGAGAAGCAGAGAAAGACAAGAGGTGAGCCCAAGGGCAAAGCATTCCTTCAAGAGAAGAAAAGGGCTGATTGAGTGGGCAGATCAAAGGCTGTGGTCAGAGAAAGGGATTTCAAAGTTGGAGGCCATGTACATAAAATCATGATAAATACTGACAGCCCTGGGGAGTGGCCGCCAGAGAGCCCAGAAAGCATTAGGAAAGCTATGGAAAAGGTTAGAAGTTGAAAAAGTAAGTAAATTGCGGACCAGTAAGGTAATTGGAAGAAGTATTTATATAGTAAGCATTACCTTAAACATATAAGATATTTAATCTCTTCTCCCCTTTAATTCCAATTCCTCTTCTGTTTTTGTGCTCACTCACTCACCTGCCATTCTTTACCTCTGGGAGTGGCAGTAGATAAGCAGTAGGACTCTTTTTCTATTTTCTGGTCCTTTCGTATATTTCCTTTAATTTTAAGTAAGAATAAGTTCATTGTTCCTATGTGGTTTCTAGGTTTGATAACAACTTGCTATTTTATGGCAGAAATAGAGTTGCCTGGGAATAAAACCATTCATGTTTTCAAAGAGCAATCTCAAGACTTTCTCTTTCTGGTCCTGGGTCAAATCTCCAATATCCACATTTCTTTGAGGACTTGTCCTGAAGGATTTCAAAGAAAAAAAGTCTAAAGGAGAAATGTGGTCAAAGTAAGCTTCTCTTCTTTTTAAAACATGAAATATGTTAGCATAAGAAAAGTCCCATAACTGAATATTGTGTGCGGAACACAAAGCCAACTGCGTCCGTTACAAAATCATACAGTTAAAAATGATATCAGTCTGCCCGCCAACTCATAATGTATAGTCATTGAGATGGAAAAGAAAAACTATAACAACACGATAAAATGTTTGTGTTCCAACATTGGGGAAATAAGTAAAATAGAAAATTGTGATTGTACATATATCCAGATATTCTCAAAGACAAAGGGAACAAGAAAATAACTAAAGTTTTTTGGTGAGCTTACTGATAGGTGTTTTTCTTTTAGCGTTATTTTGTATTAAATATTTAACAATGAAAAATATTAATAATAATATAGGTGTATTAATATCTCAGGAGGGAAGTCAATAAAGATAAGTGACACTTTTAGGAAATAAAATTTAGGCAGAGCTTGAATCCACATTTATTCTTAGAAACATACATACAAATATACACACACACGTACACACACACTCAGTCATATCAGAATTCTTTTGATTCTAAAACTAAGTATTAAAGAGAAAAGTTTAGAAATATACAATTGGATGTGTAACAAATGTACCTTTTCTTGATGATGCTAAATAGCTATTAATGTGCTCAGGATAATTTTGTCTAATTACCAATTGGAATGTTAAAAAATGTAGTTTGAACTTCTTATCAATATAAAAAAAGATTTATGCTTTCATTAGCACAAAAATGAATTTTCCATAGTGGCCAAGAGACTGCAGAATCCATCTAAGTATTCAAATAAAAAGCAAATCTCCACTGACCTAATTACACAAAGAGAGAATTTGCTTTACTTTTATTCAAAAACTGATTATTTCTTTCAGATGTCCCTCAATAGAAATGGATTTCATAACTTAAAAGGGAAACTCGTTTAATCAGCTGATATTGTTCATCCCTTTGTTTTCCAATAATTGCTCCATTTTTAACACCAAAGGAAAAATTACCAAGTGTGCTTTTAAAGGACTTTTTATCACATATTAAAACAGGAAGGATTATATTTACACGTAAGTCTAAACAACTTTGAGTTAGGACAGAAACAGTGATAAACTCATGCCACCAATTCTATAACCGCCTTATGAGGAAACACAACTTGGCACTTAGAAGATTTAGAAAAGTATACTTGACAATGTTTATTTCACCTCCCTTAAACACATATGCAACACCATTATTTGTTAATAGTAAATGGCTTCAGTGAAAAATTCCATCAAATAGGAACTTATTTTGCCAACCCTTCCCATTAGACTTATCAACTTATGATTAATTAAAAACTGACTTGTACTGTTTAGTCTGTTAAAATACATTCCTTTTGTATTTAAAAATTGTAAAGGCTATTTAGCTGTGCATCTGTAATCAAAGGGTCTAATTCTTACAAGTTAGATTTATTTATAAAGACAACTTAAGTCACGTAAGAAAGATCTGATAATAAACAGAAATTCTAAAAGTGGAGTGCTAAGATTTAGTAAGTATCATTTAGTGAGTTTATACATTCCTAACCCTCTGTCCTTAAATATATCTACTTCTACTAGTGGAAAAGTTCCATGTTTGCATGGACTTTTTTGTTTGTTTGTTTCTCGACAGCAAAACTGTCTAGTTTCTTATAGTTTGCAGGACACCCACAAATACTATAGACATTTTTTTAACCTTGCTTGAAGTTTTAAGATTGCTTTTCGGACAATTGCAAAATACCTATCACATTTCATACTGAAAGCTATTTACAAAACAGTAGTGTATTTTCACAACACCCTTCAGAGGTCAGGAAATGAATTTTCAGGAGAAAATTCACCCAAAATGATGTGTTTTCTCTAAACTATAGTAAGCACTTTCTTTGGAGGATTTTCCTTTCCAATGTTAGTTCTGAAAATATTTTATTTTGTTTCTGACAATATTAGTCCCACTTAACCTGTAGGTGGTTAATATGGAGAGTACACAGAAAAGGCAGAAAGAAGCTGGGCTCTCAAAATCTATTTTACTCATTCCATGGTATCTTTCTGTCATTCTATAACACTAGTCAATATCCAAGTCCAATTTTGACTCCAAAAGAAAACCTTAAAAAAAGTCTAAATTAGTCCCTTTAACATTAAATGTTATTTTTATTATTCTCAATCTTATATTTATAGCTCCTTCTCCAACGTGAGCATAAGTTTCATAATATGTGCATTAATACAGAAACAGAAAAACTCTTGTTTTCCTGAAATTTTTAAATGTTTAAAGGTTATTAAGATAGCAGCCAAGATGGCTGAACAGAAGTGCTTTGGGCATGACTTTGCCATTAAGTTGGAGGGCATTTCCTAATAGCAAAAGTCAGTGAATACACTCATTTTTCCAAGTCATAATTTTAAAAATCAGAAAATAACTAGAGGAAAATAGACATTTACTCAGTTACCCAAAACCTCCACTGTCATTTTCTTCTCATATCTAGTTGTGTTTTCATCAAATCTAGTGGTTTATAATCCCCTCTCTTTATTTACAGCTATTCTTTGGTGGGCTATGGGCAATGATTTAAAGAAAGAAAAGCAGAATATATTGCTCTGTTTCTCAAGTTTCTGCTTCCAATCATTTCACCCATCTCAGCTGTACTCGGCTCTGTGTACAACAGTTGAGAGTGATTTAAGTAACTCAGAATGTTTTAAGTAGGAAGAAGAGTGACTGTGTCAAATGACAAGGAGGTTCTCGGCAGGAAAGGCTCTAGGCTCTGCAAACTAAAACTTCAGCTCAGCTTCTCTGTAATTCTTTGAACAATTTCTAAGTCGGTTTCCTCTGCAACACATCTAGGAACCACATCTAGACATGACATGTCTGGCATTCAAAAAAGGGCTGTCCTTTCTATCCATTCCCCTTCTCCCTTTCTCCTCTTCCCCATCTCCCACCTCTCTCCAAAGAAAGCTTCCCTGGCTGATGATCATTGACAATTCCTTGCCCAGAGAGAAGATTTCCATCCAAGGTTAGATAATGTGATCAAAATAGGATTTCATTAGTGGTGACACACAGAAATGAAAAGGCCATTGAGGAAGAAATCCTTGAAGAAGTTATACCTGTTTGGATAGCTAGAGTCAAAGATGCAATAGTCAGGCAAAAGTGGGCAGGAGATCCCAGTACTTGGGAGGCTGAGACAGGAGGATCACAGGTTCGAGGACAGCCTCAGCAAGTAGTGAGACTCTCATCAATCTAGCGAGACCCTGTTTCAAAATAAGAATAAAACAGGTCTGGGTTCAATCCCCAGTGCCAAAAAAAATAAATAAATAAATAAAGTGGGCAGAAGAGATTGAAAGCAAAGAAAGAGCCTGAACTGGGATATAACTGTGGTCTGCATAGAGGAAGTGTGACCAGTGGGGGGAAAGGAATCATTTGTGAAATATCTAGGTTGTAAAGTTAGCAGGATTTTTTAGTGTATTATAAAATATCATCTTCCCCTAAACACTGCCTAACTCAACTTACTGCAACTGTTTCTCTTACAAAATTGAATTATTTTCAAAGACAATATGAAATTTTGGAAATATAGATTCTTCATGGGAAAGGTCACAAATGAAGTTAATTTCTTCCCCCTAATCTGAGCATTTCAAACTTGACAGCAACTAAAAAATGACCAGCATGATAATTGCAAATACCAGAGATAATTGATTCAAAATATGAGAACCACTTAAGCATGAACAGCCTTCAAGATAGAAAACTCAAAGCAGCAACGGCGAAGGCAAATTGTCCACTTCTAAAAGTTCTCTTGGATCATTCTAAACCATCCATTCCTTTAGAAAAACCTTCAACTGGCATTGTGAAAAGATTCATGTCTTTTCAATACCTAGCGTACGGCTTTAAATGGTTGTACATGGGAATAATTTTGTGAAATTCAAAATAATTATATATGACTCCCCATAATTAAAATAAAATTGTGAAATTAAAAAAAGACAAAGCCAGAGTAAAATGATCTGTGTTAAAATCATAAAATCGTCATTGCTCTAATTATTAGCACAATCCATTTTTAATCTATGACATTTATAAAGCGAGAGATTTTACTTATCCAGGCTTATTAGCATAATAATCATTGCACTTTACATGGCTTTAACAATAAATTACTTCCCTTATATTTAAGTTTTGCTCAGACAAACAGAATTAAATATGTGTTGAACTTAAAGGTTAAAGCCCCTTCATTAATTCTGTTATTGTTTTTCATAAGCCAAATTCTCCATTTGGATACCTCTTGACTTTGTAGCATTGATTCGAATCATTTTCTAGTAATGAACCCCAGTCTGACATGAGATAATGCCTTCAAGCACTTTTACTTGTAAGAAACCTCAACCTTTAACCCCTCTCACTTCATTTGCATAATCGCTTGCATAGATCTTCCTACATTTGGATGTGTCTGTGTTTTTCTGCACTAAACTTCCATTTTACTATCTTGGAACCATCTCTTTCTTGATTTTCTTTTTCTCTACATTTTCTTTGCTCATTTGCACTGCAGACCTGTACTCAGGGCTGTGAGGTTTCTTCTCCGTGCTGGCCTTTTGGCCTCTACTTGTTCGATCATTCCTCAGAAGAGACTCTTCATGACTTTGATGGCGCGCATGAGCAGATCCATCATCAACCCACATTTGAGATCACGGCACATGTGACAAACCTTCCAGAATTACCTTCAAACAGAAGTTTCCTTAATCTGTTCAATCCTGATCCCTATAGACTCTAGATTATAACTCTCAGAACGGAAAAGAGACTCTCCCTTCTATTCTACACATTCCCAATGGCAGATTTCCAGTTGTTCTACACAAATTAATTGAAAGCGCTATTATAATGCCGCCTGTGACTCTCACACTGCACATCATGTGGGACAGGTACCATAGAGTCGTCCGTCTTTCTTTTCCACACACATGGCTTTGTTTGGTAGAGTAGCCCTACTCCTCTCACAGGCCAACCAGCAGCCTATTCTTCCTGTAACTATTCTGTTTTTTAAAAAAGTCTCTCTCACGGGTTCTTCTGGTTTTCTCCAGTCATTCATATTCCTCATCAGAAATACAGATTTCCTGATAAATGAAATTAAACTAAATTAAATTATATCACTTACCCCTTTCTTCAGTGATGGAATGTAACTAACACCGCATTCTCGCTAGTGCTTTCTTGAGATTCTCCTCCTCTCCACACTGAGGTCATGTGCTCACACCAGGTGACTCCTGGGCCCAGTGATGTCAGTGCCCTTTGACCTTTCTGCTGTTGGTCAGGTATTAATCCGCCTGCCCACCTCTATATCTACTACAGTCACACTCTCAAGAGAAATATTTGCTCTGGGCCATGCATTTTCATGCCTGCTTAGAAAATGCTGTGATTTATCATATTTTCAAATTAATCTAAACTCTGTTCAAAATCCTGCATTGATTTCCCACTGAATTTAGGATAAGCGGGAAATCCGGCTTCTATCAACATTGTTTCTTTTTTTTCCTCTTTTAAATTTATTTTAATTGACACATAAAGCATTAAAATTTTTACGGAGGGGCATGTTGATGTATCAATACATGCATACATTATGTAATGTTAAAGACAGGTTACACGTGTCTGTCTGCTCAAACGTTAATCACTTCTTCATGGTGAAAGCTCTCAAACTCCTTTCTTCTAGCTCTTTTAAATATGCAGTGCATTTTTGGTATTTATAGACACTCTATGGAGTAACAGCACATCAGAACTTCCTACTATGATCTGACCGTAACGTAGTACTCATCGATCAACCTCTCTCATCCCTCCCTCACCCTGACTCTCCCTGGCTCCTAGTGACAACTCTTCTACTCTCAACTTCTATGAGGTTTACTTTTTTTAACCTTCCACATACGAGTGAAATCATGCAGTATGTGTCTTTATTTACCTGGCTTATCTCACTTAACCTGGTTGTTTCCAGTCCCCTCAATGTTGTCATACATGACAGCATTTTTTTTTTTGGTGGATGAGAACTAGTCCTTTGTGTGTATGTACACTATTTTTCATCCATTCGACAGTTGATGGACTCATAGACTTTTTCTCTTTCTTGTTGTTGTGAACAGAGCTGTAAAGGGAGTGCAGGTGTCTCTTTGACAAACTGATTTCAATTCTTTTGGAATTATACCCAGGAGTGGGATTACTGGGTAGTAGGATAAGTGTTATTTTTAATTTTTCCAGGAACCTTCATACTAGTTTCCATAATGGCTGTACATTCCCACCAGCAGTGCTCAAGGGTTCCCTTTTCTCCAGATTCTTGCCAATACTTGTTATGTTTTCTCTTTTTGGTAGTAGCCATTCTTACTGGGGTAAGGGGATATCTTCTGGTTTTGACTTACATTTCCCTGATGATTAATGATGTTGATCAATTTTCATATACTCTTGGCTACTTGTATGTCTTCCATCTCTGTCATTTCCTAACACTTAAACCAATGCAGTATGGAGAGGTCCTAGAAGTCAGTCAGTTTTCTCCTGATTCAGCTAGAATGTTTTCCTCAAGATTTTTGCCCATCTATTTCTGATTTACCTATCCTTTTCATCTTAAATATTACTTCCCTAGAATAGTTTTCCTGACTACCCTATTTAAAACATAACCACATGCATTACCTAACATATCATCCTTTTGTTTGCTTTAGATAATTTGCAATTACTTTTCACAATTGCTTACTTAGTTGCTGTCATTTTTCTACCAATAGAACATAAGCTTCATGAAATCAGAGACCACTTCTTTGTTCATTGTTGAAACCTTGGTAGTGACACACTTGGTTGTCCCTAGCAGAATTCCATTAAGTTTGATATCTAAATAGACAAATGGATGCTGTATGAGTCATGTTAATGCAAGGAATTCATTTATATTTGTGAGACAATGCATGATAAACCTTATTCCCCAAAATTAAGTAATGTAGAACTATAGAGGAAATGAGAATGCTCCAAAATATGCTTGGAATTACATCCCAATGACAACCCTAAATGGCTTACATTTTTAAAGCTACAATTTCTATATTTCAAATATTCTAAAAATATCTTATTCATTTTCTACTTCTCAATGCCTTTCAAGTCCAAATTAAATAGAGGGATTAGAAATCAAAGTACCTGGGGTTTCCAGGCAATTGACAAAGGCAATTTTATAGACTGTAAACTCCTTCTTGAGACTATGAGCTCCTTGAGGGCATGTCTGATCAAATCTCTGAAACTCTAATGGTGCCTACAGAATGTCTCCTTGTGAATACACAGTAGTAAATTTGCATGCGGTAATAACAAATAGCTGATGCAAATTCACTTTGGGGCCAAAACTATTTGTGAGTGTTCAAATTAACAAAACAATTTTAGATTTTTATTTTTTCAGCTTTAAAATCTGGCATCCCTATTAAATGCACATTTGTTCAGTGTTTCAGAAATAAGGAGTGCAGGTCACTTTTAGGTAAGTAGTCTATGGGCACAGTCATGCTGTTGGCTCAGAGGAAACAGTTTAAGCAGTAGTGCGCAAGACAGTTAATGGCCTGATTATGTCTTAAGGGAAGACCCACCTAAAGATTTCACTCAGTGGTTAAAATGCTTGAGAAACCTGAGAAAACCAAATCTACAAGGAGGCAAATATAATGAGAGGCTCTGGGAGTCTTTATATGACCTCAGGAGTTTTTAAGTGAGAAGAAAACAAACTTACATTTAGGAAGGCTAGGTACTGAGTAACATTTACATATCATCATTATAGCAGATATTTTAATTTATGATGAATAAACTCCTCGGACACCAACATAGAAAGATTAAAAAATGTGAAACCTTTTTCCCTTGAACTTTCTAGAAGCATTTCCATGAAGCCATTAAGTCAGCATTCTGCACAAGTTTCTACCTTCTGAAATTGTTGGTGAACTTACAGGGCATGCGAAGTCTTTCAGAAAATTCGTCCCTTAGAAAATAGGTTCTAAGCCGGGCGTGGTGGTGCATGCTTATAATCCCAGTACTTTGGGAGGCGGAGACCAGAGGATCCGGGTTCGCGGCCAGACTCAGCTCTCTCTCTCTCTCTCTCTCTCTCTCTCTCTCTCTACTTAGTGAGGCCCTCCGCAACTTCGTGAGACCCGGTGTCAAAATAAAGTATAAAAAATAGGGCTGGGGGTGTAGCACGGAGGTAGAACGCCCCTGGGTTCAATCCCCGGTACCACAAAAAAAAAAAAAAAAGAAAGAAA
>PVJS01015898.1:0-38247 GCA_004027185.1 Glis glis
AACCCGGATCCTCCGGTCTCCACCTCCCAAAGTACTGGGATTACAAGCGTGCGCCACCACGCCCGACTCCAAATGTATTTTGATAAGAACAAATACATGATCATAATAACAAGCTTAGATACATGTTTTGGGTTTTTTGTTTTGTTTGTGTGTGTGTGTGTGTGTGTGTGTGTGTGTGTGTCACTAGGGATTGAACCCAGGACATTCTACCTCCGAGCTTCATCCCCAGCCCTATTTTATTTTTATTTTGAAACAGGGTTTCGCTAGGTTGATGAAAGTCTCACTATTTGCTGAGGCTGTCCTCGAACCTGTTATCCTCCTGTCTCAGCCTCCCAAGTACTCGGATTACAAGCGTGCGCCATCACGCCAGGCTTCATGTTTTGGGTTAATGTGTAAAATAAGCATTTTTAAAAGCAAGTACCTGCCAGGCGTGGTGGCACACGCTTGTAATCCCAGTACTTGAGAGGCTGAGACAGGAGGATCGCAGGTTCGCAGCTAGCCTCAGCAACTTAGTGAGGCCCTCTGCAACTTAGTGAGACCCTGTTTCAAAATAAAAGATAAAATAGGGCTGGGAGTTTTAGCTGAGAGTTAGAATGCCCCTCGGTTCAATCCCCAGTACCACACACAAAAAAATAAAAAGGGCTGGGGATGTAACTCGGAAGTAGAAGGCCCCTGGGTTCAGCACCGATAGGTAAATAAACAACAGATGAATGGGGCTGAGGGTAGCTTGGGTAGAGCATGTGCTTTGTGTGCATAAGGCCCTGGTTTGATTCTTTTGGTTTGAACCAAAACAAAAATGTTTTGGGGTAAAAAAGCTGAATACATCATCATAGGTTTACATACATACAAATTGTATATATGCTATATACATGTATGAGTGTGCATATATTTCCCCCTTGACCGATGGACCATAGATGACATTTATCCATAAGGTTTCATTTCTTTTTTTTTTTTTTCGGTACCGGGGGATTGAACCCAGGGGCGTTCTACCTCTGCGCTGCACCCCCGGCCCTATTTTTTATCCTTTATTTTGAAACCGGGTCTCACGAAGTTGCGGAGGGCCTCACTAAGTAGAGAGAGAGAGAGAGAGAGAGAGAGACAGGGAGAGAGAGAGAGAGAGAGATCTGAGGCTGACTGCGAACCCGCGAACCCAGATCCTCCGGTCTCCGCCTCCCAAAGTACTGGGATTACAAACGTGCGCCACCATGCCCGGCTAAGGTTTCATTTCTTTAGCACCCTAGGGTTTCATCCTAATCCGTGTTCATGTTCAGACAGAATCCTCTGAATTGTTTTTGACCATCAGCTCTCAGGGCGTTGCAGGCCGTCTGACGGGCTGTCTTCTTACATGCTTGTGATGAAAATATAGAGGAATATGACATTTGTATTTCCTACTTAGCTCATAAAATTTCCCATAGCCGATTATATATCAATGGAATTTTATTTATTTATTTATTTTTGGTGGTACTGAGGATTGAACCCAGGCAGTCTGCCTCTGAGCTACACCCTCAGCCCTAATTTATTTATTTATTTATTTATTTATTTATTTTTGAGGTACTGGGGATTGAACCCAGAGGCATTCTACCTCTGAGCTACATCCCCGGCCCTATTTTTTATTCTTTATTTTGAAACAGGGTCTCACTAAGTTGCGGAGGGCCTCACTAAGTAGCTGAGGCTGGCCGCGAACCCGGATCCTTCGGTTTCAGCCTCCCAATTACTGGGATTATAGGCGTGCGCCACCACGCCCAGCCCTGGCTTTCTATTTACCCGCGTCGTCTTCCGTCCTAGATCAGCTAGAGTGGACTGGCTGTCAGTCGCTGCTTGAAAACTTTAAAAAATTCCTTTTGCCTCAGATGTTTTCGTTTATCAGTATTTACTTAGCTCCTACAATATACCAGGCACTGGTCTGGTTCTAAGGGTGCACTGAAGCTGGGTGTGGGGGTACACACCTGTAATCCCAGCAATTCAGGAGGCTGAGGTAGGAGGGTCACACATTCAAGGCCATCCTGGGCAACTCGGAGAGACCTTGTCTCAAAATAAAAAGGGCTGGGGATGTAGCTCGGTGGCAGAGCATCCTGGGTTCAATCCTCAGTACCACAAAAAGAAAAAACAGAGCATTAAATAGATAGTGTAAAAATTCTGCCCTCTGGGACTTCCTTCTAGTGCTGGAGATGCACAATAAGAGGGATAAAACAGCTGGGCCTGGTGGCGCACTCTTGTAATCCCAATACTTTGGGAGGCAGAGACTGGAGGATCCGGGTTCGCAGCCAACCTCAGCTCTCTCGCTCTCTCTCTCTCTCCCTGTCTCTCTCTCTCTCTCTCTCTCTCTCTCTCCTTAGTGAGGCCCTCCGCAACTTCGTGAGACCCGGTTTCAAAACAAAGTATAAAAAATAGGGCCGGGGGTGTAGCGCGGAGGTAGAACGCCCCTGGGTTCAATCCCCGGTACCGCAAAAAAAAAAAAAAAAGAGGGATAAAACAAACAAGTGCTAAGGATATTCATTCATTCATTCAACATGTGTCGTGCACGTGATTCAAGCATTTCCGCCATCTCCCAGAGCTGTCTTGTCCTAGTTTTCCTCAGTCACTGCCCCAAATTTAAAGCCCTCCCTGGGCCTCTCCCAGATGTTCATCCTTAAAACATTCCAGCACTCCCTTCTTACCCGTCTTCCTCCCCGTCTTTATGACTCCCTCTGATACCTCCTGCAGCCAGGGTCTCTGCAGTCTCGATGTGTGGTGTTCCTGGACACTGCTCAGCCTCCTGGATCAGGCCACAGAGAACGTGGACATCTGAGGTGCACTCAGGGCTTTAGTTTTGTCAAGCGGTTTCAGTTTCTTAAGAAACATGTATGCGAAAGCCAGGCGTGGTGGCGCACGCTTGTAATCCCAGTACTTTGGGAGGCGGAGACTGGAGGATCCGGATTCGCAGCCAGCCTCAGCTTTCTCCCTGCCTCTCTCTCTCTCTCCCTCTCTCTCTCTCTCTCTCCATAGTGAGGCCCTCCGCAACTTCGTGAGACCTGGTTTCAAAATAAAGTATAAAAAAATAGGGCCGGGGGCGTAGCGCGGAGGTAGAACACCCCTGGGTTCAATCCCCGGTACCGCAAAAAAAAAGAAGCACGTCTGCGAGTCTTTGTGTGCATACAGTCGATTCTTGTCATTGGTGGCAGTTACAAAAGGCACCATAAACACTGAACAAATACTGAATCACAGCTCCTAGGGGAAATACAGGATTAGGTTCCTAGCAGCCTCTGGCCACATTTTCTTCAACTGGTTAACATATAACCTTGTTTTATGTGTGTTTCTATGTAAAGACACCTTACTTAACATCCCTGACTCATCAATATTGAGCTCTTAAACCAACAGCACTATGACTCATGCCTCAACGAAGCTTGTCTAAAACATGCGTTTTCTCTGTAAGACCCATCACAGCCTTCCTGTGCTTAGGAACACCAGCCAGCACTTGCGCATTAGAACTGGGAGGGCCATTTTTATTTATTTATTTATTTATTTATTTATTTATTTATTTATTTATTTATTTATTTTTTGTGGTACCGGGGATTGAACCCAGGGGCGTTCTACCTCCGCGCTACACCCCCAGCCCTATTTTTTATACTTTATTTTGAAACTGGGTCTTACGAAGTTGTGGAGGGCCTCACTAAGTAGAGAGAGAGAGAGAGAGACAGAGAGAGAGACAGAGACAGAGAGAGAGACAGGGAGAGAGAGAGAGAGAGAGATAGAGATAGAGAGAGCTGAGGCTGGCCTCGAACTCGGATCCTCCGGTCTCCGCCTCCCAAAGTACTGGGATTACAAGCGTGTGCCACCACGTCCGGCTGGGAGGGCCATTTTAAACTGTGAAGTAACCAACAAAAAGGCAAAAAACCCAAACCAAACCAAAACCCAACAAAAATCATGGTACCAGGCAGACCCTGAGGAGGATGCTTGCTCCCAGCAGGAGACTGAAGCAGAAAGGCAGAGTGGCGTCCTGTTGGACCTCAGCAGGAATGTATGTGCCACACGACTCAAGATTTCTGCAGCTCTGCATGCGTCTGCAAATGACCAGGAATGCGCCGCCGTGAATACTGACTTGGGAGTTACAAATAAATCTGAACAGGTAGGTGAATTTACAAATGCAAAATCCATGAACAATGAGGACTGGCCCTGCGACGCCCCTCCCTAATGCACGGGGGGGGGGGGTGAGGGGGTGACGAAGGTGGCCTGGTGGGGTGGGAGCCCTGAGAGCCCAAGTAAGGCAGAGCAGGGCATCCCCAAGGGACCAGGGCCCCCTGACCGAGGTGGGAAGGGCTCCCGTGTATGTGTGCGTGTAGGGACGGGTGTCCCCAGCCTGGAAAGTCCAAACTGGGAAGAGGACATGGTGTAGGGGCAGGGCAGGGATGGGAATCCAGCCTGGGAAATCAGCAGGCTGGTGAGGAGGGAGTCCTCAGGGGAGTCAGAACGCAAGTGGGGTGAGGAGACGGTCCCTGCCTGGGACAACTCAGTGAACCTTGAGCAGGGCGAGGAGTCCCGCCTTAGAGGAGGCCAGCCTTTGAGGCGACTCTCCAAGGGGCTAGGAGGGTGCCTGGGCAGAGGGCTGACTGCATGGGGCTAGAGCCCGAGCAGGGTGAAGTCTTGCAGGATGGGGAGCTGGCGAGGGAGAGAATGTAGGCAGAAAGCCAGAAGGGACCTGCAGCATTGTTGAAAATGAGGGTCTGGACGTGAACTCATGGTGTGCAATACATATAAGATAGACGTAGAACTGTAGGTCTATGTGTAAACTTATGTCTACACTGACAAATAGTCCCTAGTTCTGTCCACTGAGAGGGGCTGGGAGTGGGGACGCGCCAGTAACAATGAGCTCCCCACCTCTCAGGCCCTGGCTTTTAGATACCATTGTCCACTGAAAGGAACCAGGCTGCCAGAGAGACTCCAGAGCCAAGGGTAGGAAAGTACCGGCTGTGACCAGAACATCTTGCCACGACAGAAAGCAAGGGCGTGTTTTTTTTTTTTTTTTTTTAGTACGGGGATTGAACCCAGGGGTGGTCTACCTCTGCGCTACACCCCCGGCCCTATTTTTTATACTTTATTTTGAAATTGGGTCTCACGAAGTTGCGGAGGGCCTCACTAAGTAGAGAGAGAGAGAGAGAGAGAGAGAGAGAGAGCGCGCGCTGAGGGTGGCCACGAACCCGGATCCTCCGGTCTCCGCCTCCCAAAGTACTGGGATTACAAGGTGCGCCACCACGCCCGCCCGGCTCGAAAGGGCGTGTTTAAAGAATGTTGGGGACATGTCAGGACACAGAAGCTGGCCCAAATGGGCTCCACTGGTCAGATCAGGGGTGATTTTTGTGTGTGTGTGTGTGGTACTGGGGATTGAACCCAGGGGTGTTCTACCTCTGAGTTACACCCCTAGCCCTTTTTATTTAGAAATAGGGTCTTGTTAAGTTACCATGCTGGCCTCTAGCCTATGGTCCTCCTGTCTCAGCCTCCCAAGTTCTGGGATTACAGGTGTGTGCCACCATGCCTAGCCAGATCAGGACACATTGAGCATCAGAACAAATAGTGACAGTAATGGATGATAATCCTCTGAGTAACATAGGAAACCAGGAGTTCACCTAAGTATGAAGACATGCGTAAGTTAAATGCTCGATAAGGAGCAGAATATTTACATAGTTTCTGAGTTCCTCTCTACAAAACTTATTACAATGGTGAGAAGAACACAGTGGAGAAGCCTTTGATCTTTCTTCAAACATAGGAAGAGGCTTCAAGTGCTGGGTGTTAAAAGTAGGAGTCCTAAATCCAGAGTCAGTGGCTCGTCTGAGTGGCTGTGGTCCCTTCCCACACATGTTTTCATAAGGCTGTAAACATGGGTGATGTGGGCAGTTCCCTGGCAATTCTGATCCCCACTCGTAACTAATTTCTTCTCTCAATCTGTCACTGGGTTTATGGTCTTCATGGAAAAAAATAGTATTGTATCATTAAAAGTGTGTTACTTGAGCCAGGCATGGTGGTGCATGCCTGGAATCCCAGTATTTGGGAAGCTAAGAATGGAGGATCGCAGGTTCAGGACTCTCAGCAACCTAGCGAGACCCTGTTTCAAAATAAAAAAATAAAAAGGTCTGGGGTGTCTCTTGGAGGTAGAACACCCATGGGTTCAATCGCTGTACCATAAAAAAGTACGATACTTGAAAAAAACACGATTTGGAGAGATGGGGGCCGGGACTGAATGAGCGGCCCTAGGAATGCTGACTGACTGCACAGCTAAACCAGTGGATGGATGGACGTTTGTCCGTGAGCCTCCCGTGGGTCCACTACAGGGTGGCCCTCACTGTGCTGCCCAACACCTCAGGGTGGGGACTGGGCCTTAGCTGTGGGGTTGGCACAGGGCCGACGCTCAGGAAACGGCCAATGAATGGACTCTAACTACACGACGTGTCTTTATCCTCTCCATCTCCACCAGGCAGGTGACGAAGACTTAAAGGATACATTTTTTTGTTTGTTTGTTCGTTTTTTGCAGTACTGAGGATTGAACCCAGGGGCATTCAACCTCTGAGCTGCACCCCCAGCACTATTTTTTTTTTTTTTTGCGGTTCCGGGCATTGAATGCAGGGGCGTTCTACCTCTGCGCTACACCCCCGGCCCTATTTTTTTATACTTTATTTTGAAACCGGGTCTCACGAAGTTGCAGAGGGCCTCACTAAGGAGAGAGAGAGAGAGAGAGAGAGAGAGAGAGAGACAGGGAGAGAGCGAGAGAGCTGAGGCTGAACCTCGAACCCGGATCCTCCGGTCTCCGCCTCCCAAAGTACTGGGATTACAAGCGTGCGCCACCACGCCCGGCTCCCAGCACTATTTTTTATTCTTTATTTTGAAACAGGGTCTCACTAAGTTGCGGAGGGCCTCACTAAGTAGCTGAGGCTGGCCGCGAACCCGGATCCTCCGGTCTCAGCCTCCCAAGTACTGGGATTACAGGCGTGCACCACCACACCCAGCTTGCAAATTGATTTTTGTGCAGGGAGGACACTGAAGTTTAAAGGAAATAGCCAATTTCTCTGATACCAGGATCATTTCACAAGCATTTATTTGTCAACTGGGGGATGTCAGCAAGCTGGGCCCAAGGACATAATTGCCAGCAAGGGCCGGAAGCCAGGGCCCCCTCCAGCCCTGCTGCCTCTGTCAGGAGTCCGCACCCGGGGGCATCACTTGGGTCCTGCCTCCACAAAGTACTTGTGACAGGCAGACGCGAGCGCGGCCACGAACACGACGTACTCGTTGAAGTCCACCTCGGCGTCTCCGTTGGCGTCCAGGTCCTTGAGCAGTCTGTCCACCACATCCTTGTCCCTCCCGCCCTGGAGGAGAGAGAGGCCGAGAGTCAGCGGTGCCGGTGCTGAGCAGGGCCTGGGCTTCTGCCCAGCTCGCTGCGGGGACAGGAAGGCCCCTGTGTTTGTGCCACATTTGCTGTCACACAGCTCAGTGCCAGGCCCGGCTGTGCGTGCCAGACACCAGACACCCTGCGTCCCTGCAAAGGACACGCGGGCCTTTAGAAGTCACGAGCTGCCCTAGGCCGCGTGACGTGACGTGAGCCGACCTGTAATGTTTTAGGCCCAATGTGGGACGGAGTTTTATTTTAATTTTTTGCATAATGTGCTTTATTTTTACTTTTTTTGTGTGTGGTACTGGGGATTAAACCTAGGTGTGTCAGTTACCTCTGAGCTACACTCCCAGCCCTTCTTTTTTTTTTTTTTTTTTTTCGGTACCGGGGATTGAACCCAGGGGCATTCTACCTCCGCGTTACACCCCCGGCCCTATTTTTTATGCTTTATTTTGAAACCGGTCTCACAAAGTTGAGGAAGGCCTCACTAAGTAGAAAGAGAGAGAAAGGGAGAGAGAGAGAGACAGAGAGAGAGAGCTGAGGCTGGCCTTGAACCCTGATCCTCCGGTCTCCGCCTCCCAAAGTACTGGGATTACAAGCGTGCGCCACCACGCCCGGCCCAGCCCTTCTTATTTTGAAACTGCTGGCCTTGAACCTGTGATCCTCCTGTCTCAGCCTCCCAAGTTATAATGTGATTTATTTATTATTTATTTTTGTGGTACTGGGGATCGAACCCAGGGGCATTCTACCTCTGAGCTATACTCCCAGCCTTATTTTTTATTCTTTATTTTGAAACAGGGTCTCACTAAGTTGCAGAGGGCCTCACTAAGTAACTGAGGCTGGTGGAGAACCTGTGATCCTCCTGTCTCAGCCTCCTTACTGGGATTACAAGTGTGCACCACCACGCCCGGCTATAATGTACTTTAAAATGATGGTTATCAGCCAGGCGTGGTGGCGCACGCTTGTAATCCCAGTACTTTGGGAGGCGGAGACCGGAGGATCTGGGTTTGCAGCCAGCTTCAGCTCTCTCTCTCTCTCTCCCCCTATCTCTCTCTTTCTCTACTTAGTGAGGCAACTTCGTGAGACCCGGTTTCAAAATAAAGTATAAAAAATAGGGCCAGGGGTGTAGTGCGGAGGTAGAACGCCCCTGGGTTCAATTCCCAGTACTGCAAAAAAAAAAAAATGATGGTTATCCCCAGGAAATGCGTGCACTTGATGCTCAGTTCTGTTTGTACCAATGACTTCAGGGGTGTCCCCACGCTTTACACAAACCCGTAGTTCTCACAACCACTAGGCCAGGAAGAAGCATCACCTGTGTGGCAGATGAAGACGATCAGGCCAGACGGTCCACAGGACATGCCCGAGGTCACACAGAGAGAAGGATTGAGACCCGGGGGTGGAGGGAGCACAGAGGCCCCACTCCTCCTCTCTGCTGGGGAGCCCAGGCTTGGGCCCCGAGATCCCAGATCTTCTTTGAGAGGGCCAGGCTGGCAGGGGTGTCTCTGAAAGCCTGCTCCGGTAACAGCAAGTGCACCAAGGGACCAAGCATGGCCAGGGTGCAGATCTGAGCATCAGCAGCAGGGGGCGCTGACTACCCAGCCGGGGACCAGAACACTGTGAGTTCTCCTGTCTCAGCCTCCCAAGTACTGGGATTACAAGCGTAAGCCACCACACCAGGCTTTTCAGACATTTCCTAACAGCGAAAGTAAGGAGGGTCTACACATTCAACAGTAGAGGAGTAGTGTATGCCTTTATGTTGGAATACCTTGCAGCTTTTCAAAATGATATTTGTGGCCAGATTCGGTGGTGCATGCCTGTAATCCCAGTACTTGGGAGGCCGAGACAGGAGGATCGCAGGTTCAAAGCCAGCCTCAGCAACTTAGCAAAACCCTGTTTCAAAGCACAAAAGGGCTGGGGGTGTAGCTCAGAGGTAGAATGATGCCTCTGGGCTCAATGCCTAGTACCTAAATAAAGACATAATAAATAAAGTATGTTTATGAAGTTTGTATCTGGGCAGTCCCTTGCTATTTATTCTTATTCTTGCACAAGAAGCTCTGACTGGGCCAGGCCCTGGGCTGGGCATTAAGGAGACAGGGCCACACGGCCAGCCTGGCCCTGCCCGCAGGCGCTCCAACTTTCTCCACCTCTGCCTCTCCAGGACCGTCTGGGAGGCCCGAGAGAGGGCGAGCAGCGTGTGAAAGGCCTGGGCCTTCTCTTCTCAGCTCCCCAAGTGATTCTGACCTAACCCAAGTGGGAGGACCTCTGGCTCAGGCACTGCCCTCAAAGTGTGTTCCCTGCACACCTGCCCTGGCCCCGTTCCACACCCATGTGGTCAAAAGCCCTACAGATTAAAATCTCAAATTTCAATGACTGTTAGAACAAGCTGTGCCCGCCCTGTGCACAAGGTACCAGCCTGGGGTGAGTGTGTTTAATAAGCATCAGGGTTTGAGAATTTATGCTGTAAGGTTAAGTCCCTAAACGGTAGTAGAGTGCATAGGAATTAGGATTTCATTTAAGGTTGGCATGGGAAGAGGCTGGGAGAGGAAGCGTCTACTCAAAGGGGGATTTTTTTCTCTCCACATTTCTGTATTTTCACCTCTTCTGCTACCAACATATTTATAATAGAGAAAAACAGCTGAGCCTTATTTCAAAAACATGTCTTCAAGCCGGGTGTGGTGGCGCATGCTTGTAATCCCAGTACTTGGAGGCTGAGACCGGAGGATCCGGGTTCGCGGCCAGCCTCAGCTACTTAGTGAGGCTGTCTGCAGCTTAGTGAAACCCTGTTTCAAAATAAAGAATAAAAAATAGGGCTGGGGGTGTCCCTGGCTTCAATCCCCAGTACCGCAAAAAAATAAAATAAAAACATGTCTTCAGCCAGGCATGGTGGTGCATGCCTGTAATCCCAGTACTTGGGAGGCTGACACTGGAGGATTGCAGGTTCGAAGCCAGCCTCAGCAACTGAGTGAGACGCTCAGCAACCTAGTGAGACCTTGTTTCCAAATAAGAAATAAAATCAGGCTGGGGATATAGCTCGGAGGTAGAATGCCTCTGGGTTCAATCCCTAATACCACACACACACAAAAAAAAACCCAAAACAAAAACAAAAAACCCCAAAACATGTCTTCGCTGCATTCACGTTTAGAAAATAGAAACATAAGTTAGGAGCGTCTTTGAAGTGATGCTCAGGCTGAGCGTCTCAGGCTTTCAAAGACCCTCCCAGGGCAGGAGGGCAGGGTGGCAGGAGGAAGGGAGAGGGCGAGTAAGAAAGGGGGAGAAGGGAAGAGACAGAGGGGAGGTAGAGGAAAGAGGGCCTCTGTTTAGACCCGCCAGAGGCACCCAGGACAGAGCAGCTGGGCCCTGGGCGCTTCCTGTGAGCCCCAGGCTGTGGCTCCTGTCTGATGCCGAACCCAGGGCAGCCGGGATGAGTCTTCCGTCCTTATTCCTGTTGGTCCTCCTAAGATAAGGGACCTGGGTTTGGGGACAGGCTGGTGGGCAGGGGGACAGAGGAGCAGGGATGTCTGTGGCTGCAGCCTTGGAGAAGGACAGCTCGAGGGACCAGCCAGAGGCCTCAAGGACTGCCCTGGGTCCCACTGCCCGGGTTTGCCCCCCCCCCCCAGCCGGGCCCTTGCAGGGAGAGAGTCCTAGTCACAAATCCACTGAGACTCAAGTCCACATTTCAGGGACCCACCTGGAACCCCCTCCCCGCAGATACCCCATTGTTCCCGCTGTGGGGTCTCAGATCCGTTCTGTGGCAGCATCCATACCCAGATCCACCCCGCCTTTCTCCCCTGGCCGGGATTCCCTTCCACCCGCCAAGCCCTCCTCCTTCTCTCCCTCCACCTCCCCTCAGGCCAGGCCCACCCTGCCCTGCCTGCTGGCCTCACCTGCAGGAAGCCGGGCAGCTCCTTCTCCATCAGCACCTTCAGCTCGCCCTTGGTCAGGGTCTGCTTGCCGCCCTCCATGCCCGAGTACCGGGCAAACACGTCGATGATCATGCTCATGGCAGTCTCTAGCTCGGTCATGGTGCTGGGTCTCGACTCTCCTTCCTCCTGGGGCTGGCTTGGCAGAGAAATGTTCTGCCGGAGGCCTCGCGGTGCTTTATGAGGCCGGCCTTGTGTTGACACAGAGGGTGGGACGGTCGAGGTCGACAAATCCTGCCCCTCCCTGTCCAGTCACCCAGTTCCGGTGAACTGCACTGCAGCCTCCCCCAGCAGCCATACTTCACTCTGCTTGCCTGCGTGTGTGGTCCCCTCAATCACAGCAGGGTCCTCCCCTCGGCCCCCTCCCTGGGGAACAGGGTCTCCTTAAGTGGCACCTGGTGTTTGTTGAGTGAATAGTGAACCAGCAGGCTGTCCTTCCACATCACCTGACCCCTCCTTGTGGCTGTCAGAACAATGAACACGGGTGTGTGAGTGAATGCGTAGCCCCCTTTCCAGAGAAGCCTGTCAGTCCCGCTTGCTCCCTAAGCCCACCGCGGCCTCTGTGACAGATGGAGGTGCTCTTCCCCCGGGGAAGCTCAGGGAGCAGGCTTGCAGGGCATGGGCCTGGGTTCAAATCCTGCTGCAGCCTCCCATGAGCAGCCCCACACCATAGGCAGGGACACGGAGACCTGCCTCTCCCACACAGAAGCCAGCACACAGGGTGTGGCTGGAAATGGGAGCGACCAGCTGTATAACAGCAAACTTTCTTTGGACAGGAGGCTGCACCCGATGGTGACCATTTGGGGAACAGGGAAAGGTCTGCTCACTCACTCCTGAGCTGGGCAGGTCCTTCCTAGGACGGGGTTTCAGGAAACAGGTGGCCATTCCTACCAGAGAGGCCAGGACCTTCTCAGCAGGAGAGCAGGGCGCTCAGGCCTAGTGGAGGGGCCTCTAGGTGGCCCCACACTTTAGCTCTTGTGAGGGGGCTGGGCCTGGAGGTACAGACACAAACCCAGAAATCATAAACTAGCCTGAAACTAAAGCAAAGTCAGTGTATTGGGGTGCAGAGTGGATATGCAATTCGGGGGACACAGGCTGAAAAACCAGGCCCGGCAGGACGAGGTTTCCTAACAAGGAGCCGGGCTGCGATCGGGGAGATAAGTGGGCTTCGGCATGGCCAGCATTAGGCCGTGAATTCCGCAAGGCTGCTGGAATGTTCAGGTCAAGGGGCAAACTGGTCAGTCTAGTATTTCTCAAACCTGGTCAAGCACTGTTGGATTCTGGGAAATTGTCCCTCAGGTAGACTCAGTTCCCAGCATGATGTCTGTGTGGCAACTTACCCCACCAGAAAACCCTGGAAAGTTCTGGAAGGGATTCCTGCTCTCTTTTGATCACTCTGTAGCCATTAAAAAAAATTGTGTGTGTGTGTGTGTGTGTGTGTGTGTACTAGGGATGGAACCCAGGGGCATTCTACCTCCGAGTTACATCCCCAGCCCTACTTTATTTTGAAACAGTGTCTCGCTAGGTTGATGAGAGGCTCACTACTTGCTGAGGCTGTCCTCGAACCTGCGATCCTCCTGTCTCAGCCTCCCAAGTACTGCGATTACAGGCATGTGCCACCATGCCCGGCTCATTTAAATTTTTATGTTATCAAGACCATCTAGGCTGTCCCTACTGGAGAAACTCACCTGGTGACCCTGAGGACCAGCCCCTCCCGAGTGGGTGCTGGCCCTGCGGAACCCCTTCTCAAGATGGGGCCACATGTCCCAAGAAAGGGTTTTCACAGACGCTGTCAGAGGAAGTAAGGAGAGAGTGGTTCTGGCGGGCTTTTTTTTTTTTTTTGTGGTACCAGGGATTGAACCCAGGGGCATTCTACCTCTGAGCTACACCCCCAGCCCTATTTTTTATTCTTTATTTTGAAACAAGGTCTCACTAAGTTGCAGAGGGCCTCACTAAGTTGCTGAGGCTGACCGAGAACCTGCGATTCTCCTGTCTCAGCCTCCCAAGTACTGGGATTACAAGTGTGCACCACCACGCCCAGCTGTTCTGACACTTTTCAAACTGGCCAGGAGTGTTGCTATGGGGTCAAGATGACTGCAGTATGGGACTGGCCTCTAGGGGCAGCAGCCTCGCCAGGTCACAGGTCCCACTGCTGAGATGGTTGGCCAAGGCACCTGCCGTTCATCCACGGTGGGCATTTGCACATTTACACCTCCTCTCTCTTTGCTAAAAATGTAAGCTTTTTGGAAAATTTGATGTGCGTTCTTTCCCAACATTTTAATTTCAAGTGTGTTGCAAAAGTCACAGTGGCCATTCAAGGGCTTCTCATGATACGGTTCTTTAGGGATTTGAGAAAGGTGGCCGGGCATGGTGGTCCATGCCTTTAATGCCAGGACTCTGGAGGCTGAGGCAGGAGGACTGCAAGTTCAAGGCCAGCCTGGGCAACTTAGTGAGACCCTGTCTCAAAATAAAAAATCAAAAGGGCTGGGGATGTAGCTCAGTGGTAAAGCACCCTAGGTTCAATCCCCAAAAAAATCCTGCAGAAAAAGAAAAAGCAAGAAAGCAAGCAAACAAGCAAGCAAGCAAGCAAGCAAGCCAGAAAGAAAGAAAGAAAGAAAGGTTGTTGAGTCATTGTCAGAATGAGTACAATAGAAAAGAATACCCAGGCGGGAGCTGCCTGGCCTTTGTCAGCTGACCCGCCCATGTGGGCAGGTAACTCATCTCCCTGCCCAGGTTTCCAGTATTCAAAATGTAACAGAACAGCATTGTTCTGGAAAGCTAGGCTCTTCACAAAAAGAGACCATGAATTACATCACGTGGAGCACCTTCTCCCAGTCCCTAACCAGGTTGGGGCCTTTCTCTTCCCTGCCCAGGCTTGGGCACCTGGGGTCACTGGTGCCAGGTCCTCCTTACAGCAGCAGGATGCCGGGGGTCCTGGGGAGCATGAAGCAGACCAGGGGCTGCAGAGTCTGGGCAGACTGGATTCCCTGGTGCCCACGGCATGGAGGCCGCTGGTGCAGGACGGACGCCGGATCCAGGCTGACTTTGGAAAGACAAGCTTCTCTGCCCTCAGGAGAAAGGCCTCAGTTTAAGGTTCCCCGTCACCACCTGCCACCTGGTGTCCCACACGGGGCGGCGGGGCGGTGGTCAGAGGGCAGGGAAGCAGCGCCGTGGCCTCACCCTGGCTGTGCACCCTGGCGGGGCCTCCAGACATTACTGCCCCCAGGCAGCCAGTCTGCTGCCCCAGCCCTCCCGTGTCCAGCATCAAGAGTCCAGACACAGAGCTAGAATGACAAGGTTTCTACATATTAACCAGGGAACCAAAGGTTATATTAACCATAGAACCCAGGTCCTCAGCCCAAGAGGCCCCGCCTAATATACATGATGACCACACGGAGCTGCCGCCCCTACCAGGAGCCAGGATGTTGTCCCTGACTTCTGCCAAGGCCACCCCAACACCAGGAGGATGGGCGGGTAAGAAACGGCTCCGGTGGGTCTGCTGTGTGGTAGGTCAGGCAAGACCTGGCTTGCCCAGCCCGTCCAGCGTACCACGTGTCGTGTAGGGTCATGGGAAGGGCTCTGAGGAAGTGACTCATTTCTGACTTGGCGTCTGGGACAGATGAGGCATTTTGAGTGGACATCTGTGCTCGGCAGAGCCTGCAGGACTCCCGGTGGTCCCAGGTCCAGCCCAGAGTCCTGCGAGTAGCGACCCCGGGCCTGCCCTGGGCTGGGGGATGCAGAGTGAGCAGCGGGGTCCCCAGCCAGATGGGAGCAGTGTGGGGACGGTGACTGAGGTGGGAGGAAGGCAGGCCCAGGCCAGCCCATGACTGGAGAGTGGAGAGGCAGGGAGGCTGGAGGAGAAACAGAGAGGCCCAGAGATCTGGCACTTTGGGGAAAGGAGAAGTTGGGATGGGCATTGGGGTCCAGGGTGGAGGTGGACTTGGGGTCAAGAGGGACACAGAGCAGGAAAGGCCCTGCAGACTTGCTCCATGGGGGCCTGGTCCTGGGACCAGGGCCTCATAGTCCCTCTGTCCAGCAGAGCTCCAGGGCGACGTCACAGAGCAGCTGATTCTATTGGTCCAGGCTGGGTCCAGAGCTTCCTACTGATGCTGGTGGGCGGGAGCCAAGATCTGTGGGGTCGTCAGCTGGGGGGACACATGGTTGGATTTGCCCTTTTGAGGCCCACTTAGCAGCCAGTGTGAGAGATGCATGAGGAGGTGAGGCTGGAGGCAGGGAGGCCTGTGAGGAGGCTCCAGCCATGTCTGGTTCATGATTCCTGCACCCTCTGGCCCAGAGGACAGCTGGGAGCTGATGGAGGCCTGGGCAGGGAGCAGGAAAGCGAGCGAAGAAGAGGGGGGCTTACCTCCCATCAGATGCAACCTCCGTGCTTGGCAGAAGGGGAAACAAGCTAAGAGTGAGAGAGTAGGTGAGCCAGGCTCCATGTGCTGCTCAGTAGGTCCTGGGTCAAATGGGCTTCCTCCTTGATAATGTCTCTGACAAATATTTGATGAGGGAGGAGGTTGAGAGGGCTGGGAAAATCAGTTTCTCAGGGCCAAGCTGACTGTCAGGGGTCATGTACCACGTGACTGCGAGGCAGGGGCCACCTCCCAGCACCCTGTGCAGCTAGGGAGGCTCACACCGCACAGTTCTAGTCAAATGAGATGGTAAACAGATTCTCATTGCCTGTGACTGGAAACTTTCCAAACTGGTGGCTTCTTAGGGGCTGTGTGACAAATCAGCACAACACTGGGTGACCAAACACGACAGAATTTGTCCTCTCACAGCTCTGGAGGCCAGAAGTCCAGAGTCAAGGGGTGTCCCTTCCTTAGGGGGCCTTGCAGAGGGGAGCTGCCCCTCCCCTGGCTCCCGATAGCGCTGCGTCCCAGGTGTTCCTTGTCTTGCTGCCACCTCACTCTGGTCCCTGCCTGCCGTCACAGGGACATCTTCCCAAGTGTCTGTCTCTTCTTACTGTTGGATTGGGGTCCACCCTATTCTAGCAAGACCACCTCAACTTACTACATCTGCCACGACCCTCTTTTATTTTCATTCAAGGTCACATTCCGAGGTTCCCAGAAAGACATGGATTTGGGGAGAGGGGACACTGTTTATCCCGACCCCGGTGCAGGGCTCAGTTACAGCGCCCGTCGCTACACCAGCAGCCCGGCGTTACAGAAAGACGGAGGCAGGCTTCGCTTTGGTTCTTGGTTCCGTCCTTCATGCTTTGTGAGGCCTTGGACACGTTCTGAGAGCTGTCACAGGAGCGGCTCTATGACCTAGTGACAATCATCATTGTCCTCAGAGATGGGGACATCCAAAGGTGAGTGGGGTGCGGGTGAGCGTGAAGCGCCTGGCAGGGGGCCCAGGACACTCCCTCCTGCAGTCCAGCTGGGTCTCTGTGCCCTGTGCGCCGAGACCAGGACCCATGTCTGGCTCCTCAGGGAGCGGCCAGTTCAGTCCACACCGAAAGGAAGCAGCCATGACAGTGCAGTGTGACAGAGGGGTGACAGGCCACGGAGCCCCGAATGGGCTCAGCTGGGGGCCTCCTGGGGAGGCAATGGCTCAGACCCTCCTGTCACTAACATGAACTGTCCCTGAGACTTTTGTCTAAGCAGAAGCCCGAGAGGTTTGGGAAGTGTCCAGGTGGCAGCAGGAACCTGGCCCTGCCTGTGGGCACAGGGCTGCCTGGTGCACGGGACCGGCCGGGGCAAAGAGTCCGCATAGAGCCACCAACTGTCTGAGTGACACTGAGCCAGTCCCCTCCCCCACCCCAGGACTACTCTTTTCATCTCTAAGATGAAGGGTTCAGCTGGGCATGGTGACTCACACCTGTAATCCCAGTACTTGGGAGGCTGAGACAGGAGGGTCACAGGTTCGAGGACAGCCTCAGCAAGTAGTGAGGTTCTCATCAACCTAGCAAGACCCTGTTTCAAAATAAAAAGAAAATAGGGCTGGGGGTGTAGCTCGGAGGTAGAATGCCCCTGACTTCAATCCCCAGTACCAAAAAAAAAAAAAAAAAAAAGATGAGGGGTTCACATCAGACTGTCTCCAGGGCTCTGAGCCCCAAAGGCCGCATTCTCCACAGGCACCCGTATGCCTCTGGGTGCATGACGAACACTCGGAGTTTTCAAACCTTTCCATTTAGATGGGGAATTCAGGGATTTCTGAGAGAAAACAGGAGCCCTTGGAGAATATGGTCTCTGCCTCCCAGCCTGCCTGCGCTGTGTGCCCTGGGGGCCTGACCCCTGTAGGCCAGGCTCGCTGTCCCCAGCCCTGCTGGCTCTGTGTGCCCACCAGGGAAGGCCTGTCCGAGAACACAGAGGAAGAGGAGCCGAGGGCTACAGGGGAGGCTGGCCCTCCGACCTCCAGGGCTCTCTGTGAAGTGTGAAGAGGGCGTGCCCCATGCTTGCTGCCTCTCCCCCCACAGAGAATCCTGAACCCTCTGTGTGTGGCACGGCGGGAAGAGCGGAGGCCTGGGGCAGGCGGGGCTGGCGTGGGTCCGGCTCTGCCATGTACTGCTGGTGGCCTCTCTGAGCCCGTTTCCTCTCCTGGAAGATGAGCTGAAGTATGTCCCTCACCCCGAAGGTTGTCCCCAGGACGAGCCGTGTCCCACTTAGAAGCTGCTGCTGCCGGCTGCGATGGCTGATGTATCCCGTCAGTTTGGCCAGGCTCTGAGGCCTAGTCATTAGTTTGGTGAAAAGAAAAATTCCTTAGACTAATTAAATCTAGTAATTTTGTTTGTTTTCTTTTTCTTTTTGTGGTACTGGGGATTGAATTGAGGGGCACTCTTCCTCTGAGCTACACCCCCAGCCCTTTTTATTTATTTTTTTTTAAATAAATGTGAAGTGTCTTAACACAACCTCCTACAGTGTGCTTGCAAGTTTTTCTAGCTTTTTTTTTTTTTGCGGTACCGGGGATTGAACGCAGGGGCGTTCTACCTCCGCGCTACGCCCCTGGCCCTATTTTTTATACTTTATTTTGAGACCGGGTCTCACGAAGTTGCGGAGGGTCTCACTAAGGAGAGAGAGAAAGAGACAGGGAGAGAGAGAGAGAGAGAGAAAGCATGCGCGTGCGTGCGTGAGCTGAGGCTGGCCTTGAACCCGGATCCTCCGGTCTCCGCCTCCCAAAGTACTGGGATTACAAGCGTGCGCCACCACGCCCGGCTTTTTTCTAGCTTTTAATAACAAACTGGCAGAAAACAAGTGTTGAGAATGGACCTGGCCTAGTCTTGGACATCTGGCACATGGGCATACCCCTTCTTGAAGATTTACTAACACTTCCTCAAAAGATCGTTTCTGATTATGTTTACTTCCTCCAGTTTGTAGGAGAGGAGTCATTTTAATGTTCCCTTTTAGACATTTAGTTCCATAAAGACAATTTTACAAACCCACAGAACTTGGTCAGTTGGATAGCAACTATTTTTGTGGTGCTAGAGATCAAACGCAGGACCGTGTGCACGCTAGGTAAGCACTCTATCACTGAGAAAAACATTTATTTGTAAATTAATGAAAATCCTGTGTTTTTTCTCTTCAGGAATTTTTCTATTTCTTCTTTATTTATATCTGCTCCTTATCAATAAATGATATTTATCATTTGTCCATCATCGAGAGCATAATGTTAATATTATATTTGCTTTAGTTAGCATGGTTGGAAATAATACATCATTTTTGTAGAAATATAAGGAGGAAGTAAATTCAATGTCAACATTAAATACTAGTGTTTTTTTAATCTGTTTTCTTTACTTGGGAGGCTGAGACCGAAGGATCCGGGTTCACGGCCAGCCTCAATTACTTAGTAAGGCCTCCACAACTTAGTGAGACCCTGTTTCAAAATAAAGAATAAAAAATAGGGCTGAGGGTGTAGCCCAGAGGTAGAATGCCCCTGGGTTCAATCCCCGGTACTGCCAAATAATAAATAAATAAATAAATAATCTGTTTTCTTCCATCATTTGCTTAACGGCGTGTAGTTGTTCATGTTTATTTAGTTTGAGCATCAAGATTCTTTGAGACCCAAGTTCAAAATAGTAGTCTGTACATCCTTGGACCTTCTGGGTTAAATGGGTGTAGCACAGAATGTGAGAGATCATCAGATCTTTTCAGCTGCTGCATAATCAGTTGTAATGACTTGGAGTGTTTGCATCTGACTGAAATCAATAAGCTGATAAAAGAAAAATGTTTGAGCCTGCCATGGTGGCCCATGACTGTAATCCTGGTAGCAATTGGTGGGCTGAGACAGGAGGATTGCAAGTTTGAGGCCCATGTGTGGTAACTTAGTGAGGCATCATTTGAAAATAAAAAATAAAAATGGCTGGGATACAGCTCAGTGGTAGAACCCCCCTGGGTTCAAGCCCGGTACCACAAATTGGATGAGGTTCTAAGAGTAGAGCCCCCACTCAGTCCTGGCTGGAATGGGTATCTGTATAAAGGTGGCCCCAGAGTGTTTAGCCTGTTTTTCTGCTTTGTAGGGATCCAGGAAGAAGGTAACGTCTACAATTAGAACAATTAGATATCCACTCTGGTTGATGGAGGCCCCACATTAATGTGCGTTATTGCAGCAGTTGAAATGGGCTATGGCATAGGTAGGAATTCAAGTTACAGTATTTGGTTTGCATTTAGGTGCATTTAAGATAGCATACCTGTTTGGCAGAAGTTGCCTCCTTGGAAGGGGCCTTGGAAGTGGGGTTACCAGGTGAGTGACTGAGACGCGGGAGGAGCTGACAGGAGCGCCCCGTCCCAGGACCAGCGTTTGTCAGTGCTTGTTTCTCTGTCGGTCTGGACACTGGATACTTTTCTTTGGATTTGTTGTATCCCAGATGCAGTGAGATCTCTTGTCTCCTGTCTATTTATTGGTTCTTTTTCTTTGTGTATTTTCCTGTTAGGTGACTGTCTTCTTTTGAGAGAGGTTTTTCCTCACTTTCCCTGTCTGCTCTCAAACTCCTGGCCTCAAGTTTGCCTCCCAAGTAGCTGAGGCTACATGTATGCACCACCAGGCCTGGGTAGGGGATTGCCTGGTAAAAGACTCATGGTTCTTGGCAAGAATCAAGATGTGACTATCTATTTGGGCAGTTGTTCTTTGTATTTTAAAAATAATGATATTCAGGAAAGTTGTATAGTTTTGTAAATATACACCTTGAATATAGGCTTATTGGTAGACATTGCATATTTTAAAATTTGCTATTTTCACTGCTAAGAATGTAGCTCAGTGGTAGAGTGTTTGCCTAGTGTGGGTTTGATTTTCAACAGCCTCCAAAGCTAAACAGAAACAATTTAAAAAAAAAGCTTTAGCTTGGTGTTGGTATGCAATCTAGTAATCTCAATACTTGGGAAATTGAGACAGGAGGATCACATTTTTTTTTGTTTTTTGTTTTTTTTTTTGCTGTACTGGGGCTTGAACGTAGGGGCATTCTATCTCTGAGCTACACCTCCAGCCCTATTTTTGATTCTTTATTTTGAAATAGGGTCTCACTAAGTTGCGGAGGGCCTCACTAAGTAGCTGAGGCTGGCAATCCTCCTGTCTCTGCCTCCCAAGTACTGGGATTACAAGTGTGCACCACCATGCCCGCTGGATCACATGTTTGAGGCCAATGTGTTCTAACTTAGTGAGACCCTGTTTAAAAATAAAAAAAGTGGCTGGGATATAGCTCAGTGTTGGAATGCCCCTGGGTTTGATCCCAGGAACACACACACACACACACACACACACACACACACATGTGCATGCACGCACACACACACGTGCACGCGCGCCTTCCTTTTCCTAATAATTAGCTGTAGTGTACTCCCCTCCCCCCGCCCCTGGAGTGATGTTGAAGTTGGGGCCTAATGGGGTGAAGATTGGAAGAAGTCCTGAAGGTGGAGCCCTGTCCACTCCCCTGGCTGAGAATAGTGTCCTTACAAGGGCGTCCTCTGAGTGAACCGCCCCTTTTTCTACATTGCAGGGACCCAGCGAGGTGGTGATTTCTACAGCCCAGAACCAGGACCTGATTTCAGACATGCACCCTGTGATGGGCAGAGGCACCAGAGTTATTAATAAATCACCAGAGTGATTTATTACAGCCGTCCAAAGTGACCCGGTTATGGGTGGTTTCATACCATGCCCCTCCCGAAGCAGAGCAGGCATTATCAGGTTAAAACAGGTTCCCCTACTCTCCCCAGCCTGCTGTGTGGGCTTCTTCCGTCCAGAGCCTGCTGGGTCGGCATGGCAACAAAGATAAGATGAAGGCCAACACTAAGAAAGTTACAAACCTTAAAACTTAGAAGGCCACTGGCCTGGGAAGAGCTGGGGAAAAAAAAAAACATTATCCTCTCACGTAGGTGCTGACAAAGCGGGTCTATTGGCCTGGAACTTAGCAACCCAGATAAGGAAGACCAGATAGGACAAACCCTATTTAAGATCGGGGGTCCAGGGGGCGTCAGCACTCTGCTCCATTGCGTTCTCCTCGGAGGCGGGATGCTTCTCTCTTTCCCCCGCTTCCTGCCCTCTTTGAGACATGGCACGTTACTCCTGCTTTTATAATAAATCTTTTTGCCCTGCACTAAATTCCAACTGCTTGTCCTGGCTCTTTATTTCCCAGCCCATGATCTCTATCTGGGCTGAGGAAAAGAACTCACGGTGACCAATGTAATGGTAACACAAAGTGGCAAAGACATGGATGTTTAAGTGGGTTGTAACGGTTTGTCTTCTTAAGCACAGCTATGATAATATACTTGTTGGACTTGAGCTGGATTCTTGGAATGGGTCTTGGCAGTGAAGTTGCAGGTGAATGACGAGTCCCGGACAGAGTGACAGGAGCGCCAGGTCCCCGCATCGGTCAGTCCTTCTCCACTGTCCGTCCAGCAGGTGGCGCAGTCTTTGGATCTGTTAGCCCTAACGTGGTGGGAGAACTTGTCTTCGATTTATTAACCACGTTCTTTTTTGGTGCTTCTCCCTTCTAGGTGTTGGTCTTTCTGTGTGTGAGAGTGTGACTCCATGTGTTGCTCCTTCTGGTGTCAAACTCCTGGGCTCAAGTTTGCCCGTGAGTAGCTGGGGCCGGAGGTGTGCGGCACCAGGCCTGCCTAGCGGGTTGTCTGTTAGGGACTCATGGTTCTTGCCCAGGAGCAATATTTGACTCTATTTGGGCATAACTGTTCTTTATATCTTAAAAATAATGATACTCAGGAAAGTTGTACAGGCTTGTAAATATAGACCTTGCAGGTAACCTTATTCCTAGTTACCACCCATTTTTAGAATTTGTTGTTGTCACAGCTGGGAATGCATCTCAGTGGTAAAGTGCTTTCCTGGCTACACATGGCCTTGTGTTTGATTCACGTCACCCCCAAAAAACAAAACAAAAGCAAAAAGTAGAACAGCCTTAGCTGGGTGCTGGTGGTCATGCCTATAATTCTTGACTTTCTATTTATTTATTTATCTATTTATTGTGATACTGAGGATTGAACCCATGGACATTCTACCTCTGAACCACACTCCCAGCCTTTTTTTATTTTTATTTTGAAATGGTCTCACTAGGTTGATGAAAGTCTCACTATTTGCCAAGGCTGTCCTCCAACCTGAGATCCTCCTGTCTTAGCCTCCCAAATACTGGGATTACAGGCGTGCGCCACCATGGCCAGCAATTCTTGCCTTTATTATTCAAATAATTATCATACAATTTGACATTGTTGTATATTACTAGGGGTACTTTCCAATTTTTCAGTACTAGAGATTAAGCCTAGGGGCATTCTACCTCTGACCTACACCGCCAGCCCTTTTTAATTTTGAAACCGGGTCTCGCTAGGTTGCTGAGGATCTCACTAAGTTCTGAGGCTGGCCTCAAACCTGCAATCCTTCTGTTTCAGCCTCCCAAGTGCTGGAATTATGGGCCTGTGCCACCATGCCCTGCTACTAGAGGTAGTGTCTAACACATTTTTGTGACATGCTGGATGTAACTCCTAACCCTCAATACAGTGAAGTGTGTGTTAGACAAATGTTTCAAAATAAAACCATCTCATGGGGGTTTGCAAGTCTAGAGAGCTTTGAAAGCCTGTTGTGGAGACTTCAGAGTCAGCAAAGTGCTAGACCAGCAGTGGATTCTGTTCCCTAGAGATGACTTCACAGGCATCTAACCACTTCCTTCTTCAAAAATCGGGAAGGCGGGCCCTACTGGACCTGGGAGCGCAGCGTGTGTTAAGGGATCGTTAGTGTAGATGCAGATCTCTCTGTCATCCAAAGTGAAGCCAGCATGTGACTTTAAGCTTCTACATTTTGTGTGGTCAACTTGTGCATGGAGGTGGCTGTGATGGTCCCTGAGTTGCCACCCGTTGTTTGAGTGACATTTATCGTATGTGTACCATGAGCTTAGAAACTCTACTTCCTTCATGGTTTTGAGCCCCTCTTCTTTTTTGTTTGTTTACTGTGGTTTAGGGGACGGAGTCCAGAATCACTTACTAGGCAAGTGCCTTACCACTGAGCCACCCCATCCCGCTCCTGCCCTTCCATTTTAACTAAAATCTTTTTTTTGTGTATGTGTGGTACTGGGGATTGAATCCACAGGCGTTCTAACTCCAAACTACACCCCCAGCCCAATTTTTTATTCTTTATTTTGAAACAGGGTCTCACTAAGTCGCGGAGGGCCTCACTAAGTAGCTGAGACTGGCTGTGAACCCAGATCCTCCTGTCTCAGCCTCCCAAGTACTGGGATGACAAGCGTGCGCCACCGCGCCCGGCTTTTAACTAAAATCTGGAAGTCCAGTGGTGAGGAGAGTGTGCATTCCTTCATGTTAGGCTGTCCTGAGCCTGCCACGTGATGTCATTGTAGACTGTCCTAGGATCCCACTCTAGACAGTTTCCAGGGCTAATGACTAAAACAGAAATTAAAATTTTTCCTAACATGGAAAAAATAGCATGTTCTAATAAACATTTTAGAAGGGGAATTATGTTAGTGTGATGTTCATGTTACCAACTAACCAACCAACCAACCAACCAACCAACAAACAAACAAACATGGCAGATGATCAGAGACTGTCTCCACCTCCGCCAGTGGGTGGGCCCTCTGGCAGGGATGTGGAGACAACTGTTCACTGAGGTGGCCAGACCCCCCATGGCTTCCTGTGTCTGGGTCAGTTTCCTGGGGCAGGGGATACTTTCAAATTAGGACTAATTTGCTTTGTTGTGGATACACTGTTCGCATTAGGCAGGGAATTCTGAGTGGACCTTTAAGACCAGGGCTTAAATCTCAGCTGTGCCATGTATCATATCAGTGATCTTACAGGACTGCTCATCTTGCGCCTCAGTCTACTCTATGAATGAGATCATAGGCCCACCTTTCTCACAAGTCAATGAAGGGCCATTTATCAGCTGTGACCTTGCAGAAATACCCCTCCCAAACCTCCCTCTAGTCATCTATAAAAGGAGGCATAAGAATCGCCTTCCTTGTTAAAGGATGGTGTGCGGCAGATGCTTGGCACCATCCCTGGCAACTTTGTTGTATTTCAAAGAGTAAAATGTAGGGCTTGGAAGAACTTCCAAGTTCTTCCCCATCACATGCCTGAGCTTCTGGGAGCCCACAGTCCTAACTCTAGTAAGGCTTGCCCTGAGCAACCTGTGGATCAGCTTTCAGGGTGGGGCTGCTCCAGCTGTTACTAGGATACCCCATTGCTTCCTGAAACGAGGAACATTATTATGAGGTAATGTTTCCCTTCTTCCTCTCACTGTGTAGACAGCCACACTTTTGATTCTGTGCACAAAGGGTGGGGGTGCAGGCAGTGTGGATGGTGCACAGACCCATGTACTGCGGGCACTAGTGACAGTGACCCTTCCATTGGGGCAGCACGCTCTGCATGGGTGTGAAAATATGAGTAGATCTTTTCTATCAAAGGAATAGCCTGGCTTAAGCTCACTTTCTTTTGTTAGCATTTCTTAAGTTAGCATTTCTTAGCCGGGCGTGGTGGCGCACGCTTGTAACCCCAGGACTTGGGAGGCTAAGACCGGAGGATCAGGGTTCACGGCCAGCTTCAGCTACTTAGTGAGGCCCTCTGTAACTTAGTAAGACCCTGTTTCAAAATAAAAAAGAATAAAAAATAGGGCTGGGGGTGTAGCTCAGAGGTAGAATGTCTCTGGGTTCAATCCCCAGTACCACAAAAACAAAAAACAACAACAAAAAAAACAAAGTTGGCATTTCTTGGAAATTGCAGGTGCTGACCCCTCCCCCAGCATCCCCTCTAGCCAGTCCCACCAATAGGAGTGCAGCACAGAAGCCTTGAGTTAGGGATAAAAGACCCAGTGGACTTCCAGTTGAATGTTCTTGCACACCTGACTTTACTGGTGGCAGGATCCCTTTTTGCAAAAAGTAAAATTGCCTTGTCAAGCCACTTTCGAACATGTGTCTTTTCTTACGACGCTATGGAAAGTTATTTCTAACGGGCAGAGGCAGGAGGTGGCTTTTCAGTCAGGTCCCCCAGCCTCGTCCCCACAGGTGCAGCAGGAGCAGGACAAACTGTACTGGATGTTCACCATGGGCATCGGGAGGTGCAGCAGGAGACGGGCTTCTAGAACCTGGTGCCGGAGCGCATACTGCAGGTGCTGAGCGCTGCTGCGGAGAAGAGGGAGGTGCAGTTCAGCGAGGTGCTGGCACCTCCAACTGGACCCCACAGCGCTGACCCTTGTGACCCACAAGCTCAAGGTAGGCCCCAAGGGCTCCTGAGGAGGGGTCCAGCTGATGCCCCTACTCCGGCCCCTGGCGGGCAGCCTGGTCTCCTGTGGCGGGACCTTTCAGTCCTGCACGGTGCCTCCTGAGACGGGCACAGGGCTCCTCTCCTCGGGGAACCGCAGGGGCTTCCTGCAGCCTGAGAGCAGGGTGGGGGTGCTGCAGGTGTCTGAGCCTCTTGGGCCCGTGTGCACCCCAGTTTCCTCATGGGTTCTGCTCCTGCCTCTCTCGGGCCTTCCCCACCCCCTTTGACCTCATGGCACCTCATAACTGGCAGTCAGTCATCCAGAGTGGCCCATCGTAGCGTGTCAGGCTGGTTTCCCAGGAAAGCCCAAGGACAGCCGAGGGTGCAAAAGCTGCTCTTGCTATCTGCAGAGACAGGGCTGGGGACAGACACGGCACGGGGCCCCAGGATGCGCTGCTGAGGAATGCACGAGGGGAGAGCGGAGGGCGGTGGGCGCTGGCGCCTGCCTGGCCCTGGCCGCCTTTGTGGTCCAGGGCAGCGAGGTCTGAGCAGAGCCCAGAACATATACTCATTCGTGTGGCACTGCCCTGCCAGGACTGTCCCGGGCACAGGTGGGGACAGCAGTAAGTAAAACATGAGTCTCTGCCCCCGTGGGCCAGTGGGGAGGCAGAAGACAGTCGGCTGAAGGATCGGGAGGCTGGAGCCTCCGGCAGAGCCTCCCAGCTTCTCTGTCACTGGGCAGGTCCCTCTGCTCCCTCCACCGGGCTGGGGAGTCACAGAAGGAGCCGGTGACACAGGACAGGGGATCTTTGGCTGATGCTGGAAGCCCAGCCTGCTGAGGTGACTGGAGGCGGCCAGGCCCATGGGTGGCCTCCAGCAGCCCAGGTGTGGCTCCCTGGGGACCACTGGAGACAGACAGACAGGCGTCATCTTCCGGACCTCGCTATTGCTCCCAAGTTGGAAACAGCTGGTCCTGAAGCCCCAACAGGCCCAGTGAGGGGGTCCAGCGTGTCCCAGGATCCTTTCAGGACAGGACACCTGTCTGTCTCTGCTGCTTGTGCTGTGGCAGAGAGGCAGACGGGGGCATGGGCTCAAGCTTCCTTGCTGTCTGCGGAGCAGTTTCATCCTGAAGCACATATACCTTCTGTCCACCACGGACTCTGAGCCCAAAGGACTAGCTCTGTGTCATGGCACCCGACCCCTGTTTTTTTTTTTTTTTTTGCAGTACCAGGGATTGAACCCAGGGGCGTTCTACCTCCGTGCTACACCCCCGGCCCTATTTTTTATACTTTATTTTGAAACCAGGTCTCACGAAGTTGCGGAGGGCCTCACTAAGTAGAGAGAGAGAGAGACAGGGAGAGAGAGAGAGAGAGAGAGAGAGCGAGCTGAGGCTGGCCGTGAACCCGGATCCTCTGGTCTCCACCTCCCAAAGTACTGGGATGACAAGCGTGCGCCACCACGCCCGGCTCCCGACCCCTGTTTAAAACACTCCAGCTCTGTTTACTCCAATGCCTGCCCACGGTCCCGCCATCCTGACCCAAGGCTGCAGCACTGGCTGTCACAGTGAGCTCCTGAGCTGCCTGGGGAGCACCTGGGCATTGTGACTGCAGGACTGAGGTCAGTGTCCACCCTCCTGCCATCCTGACCTGAGGCTGCAGCACTGGCTGTCACAGCGAGCCCCTGAGCTGTTGGGGAGCACCCAGGCATTGTGCCTGGAGGACTCAGTGTCCACCGTCCCGCCATCCTGACCTGAGGCTGCAGCACTGCCTGTCACAGTGAGCCCCCCCCCCCCGAGCTGTTGGGGAGCACCCAGGCATTGTGCCTGGAGGACTCAGTGTCCACCGTCCCGCCATCCTGACCTGAGGCTGCAGCACTGGCTGTCACAGCGAGCCCCTGAGCTGTTGGGGAGCACCCAGGCATTGTGACTGCAGGACTAGGGCAGTGTCCACCCTCCCGCCATCCTGACCTGAGGCTGCAGCACTCACTGTCACAGTGAGCCCCCATGCTGTTGGGGCTGCAGGTGATTGCTGAAGGCCTGTCAGCTGTACCTGGGAGTGTCAGGCTGGTCAGGAATCTCGGAAGGTTCTGGGCACAGAGGCCTGGGTCAGAGAAAGAGCCCACTCTGCCTCCGCGGGGGAACACAGGGCCGGAGGGGCACATCTGGCTGGAGCAGGATGAGAGGAGCGGAGGGTTCAAGGGCTGTCAAGAGGCGACTCTCCAGGACTGGTTCCTGACTGGGGAAGGCCTGGGAGGGTCTGAGGTGACCTGCCCATGCTTCTGGCGAGGAGACCAGGTATCTATTCACAGGGGAGTAGCAGGTCCTGGCCCAGCGGGTGGCAGTGCCTGTGGGACCAGGTCACCCAGGATAAAATGATCTGAGGCCTGGGCTGGTGCAGCCCCCAGGAGGACCTTGTTGAGGCTGGCCGCAGCATGGCCCTGGGATTGGAGGCTCATCTGTCTGTCTGCCCAGTGCTGGCCCCTGGTCCCAGGGCAGGGCTGGTCACCCAGAACACAGGTAAGTGGGGGAATGAGGTCCTGCTCTTGGAAAGTAGAAGAGAGACCTTCCCACTTCAGGAAGGGTGTGCGGGCCCTCGGAGCTGGACAAGGCCGTGCTGCTGAGTGGAGAGATGCAGGTGGTAGTGTGATGATGCATAGTTAGAGCTTGTTAGCCAGAGTAACTTGTTAGCTAGAGTGAGTCCATATTTGTTACTCAGAATGACCTCAAACCTGGCCCTAAAACAGGGAAGTTGGCCTTGAAAAAATGAAACCAGGACATTGGCAGGATAGTTGTAACAACATATTGTAACTTATTGTGTTATTGTTATCTTGCTAACCGCCTATTCTTGCCTCTGTACTTTCAATACACTTGGCTTGCTTGGCGTACCTGAATACTACGGGAACCACAGGGGCTTCCCACCCCCTGCTATTGAAACCTGCCATGGGAACCTGTTTCACCCTGAGCTTGTATTGTATCTAACCCTATATAAGAAAACGGTGGAGGGCAGTCAAGGACTGCACTTGGCTCTCCTGCCTGTGTGGTCTCACTGGCCAGTAATAAAGACTCTCATTTAACACCTTTGGTGGTCTGATTGGTCCTGACTGGGACGCTACCTCGAAACATTTGGGGGCCCCAGTGAGATCCCTCAAGACCATCGACCCGAAGTCTGGTCCAGGACTCTGTCAGAGAGGGGCCGAGAGAGACAGGAGCTCCTAGGGGAGGCGCCACCTGAGTTGTTCCAGGGCCCCAGGTCACTCGCCTCTCCTCTCTCAGGGCTCCGGTGGTTCTGAGACAACACCTTTCAAGAAACCAAAGTCAAGAGTCACCTGGGTTGAGGACCTCCGGAGGTAAGGTCAGGGGGGCGCTTTTGGGAGGACACGCAGAGAGGTCGGACAAGGCTGTCAAGCTGGTGTCCAGGGTACTGTGTGAGATGTCACCGGCCCCCTGGTTTAGCTTCAGGTGTATAAGTGATTAGTGGCTACTGTGTGTTTGCCTTGCTGTTTGTCAATTGTCTTTGATTGCTGTCCTATTATGTCTGTCTGAAAGGAGTGCATCAGCTGTTGATTTGTCTCTGTCCCAGAGTAATGAAGTAAGAGTCAGCTCAGTCAGTCCTCTGACTGAGTTTGAGTTGTGGTCTCACGGCCGGGGTCCTTAAGACCCCAAGAAAGACTACGAGATCTGAGTGGGCAGACCTTGGTAAGACTGGCGAAAGCTGTCATTCCACGGAGACATATGATCTATGGTGGTACTGAAACATAGAAAGTAGGTCGTAAGCCATGTTAGCTGGGCCACTACGGTTAAGTCTCCACTGGCCAGGTCTGCGACTGAGTGTGATCTTGTCGCATCTGTGGCTGCATGCCATTTATGGCTGTGTGCCATTTGTGGCTGTGTGCCATTTGTGGCTGTGTGCCATTTGTGTCTGTGTGCTGTTTGTATCTGCGGTGCAGTCGGATTGAGATTTGCATTGTACAGTCTGATTCTAGGAATCAGTTGTGGGTAAATCAACCAGGATAAAAATAGGAAACAGTACTTCCTAAGACCCCCCAAAGTGTATGCTTAAACATTTTAAAGAAATGACTTTGAGGCCGGGCGTGGTGGCGCACGCTTGTAATCCCAGTACTTTGGGAGGCAGAGACTGGAGGATCCGGGTTTGCGGCCAGCCTCAGCTCTCTCTCTCTCTCTCTCTCTCTCTCTCTCTCTCTACCTAGTGAGGCCCTCCGCAACTTCGTGAGACCCGTTTTCAAAATAAAGTATAAAAGAATAGGGCCGGGGGTGTAGCTCGGAGGTAGAATGCCCCTGTGTTCAATCCCTGGTACCGCAAAAAAAAAAAAAAAAAGGAAATGACTTTGTGAAAGAAACTGAATATGGTATTTCTTTCTCCCTGGTCCCGCTGGCAGCAAATGAGAAAGTGAAAGTAATGCCGCCCCTTCCAGTGCCACCGGAGGGGAATAATTCCCCCACCCTACACACTGGACTGGTCCTGGCTGAAGAGAGGGTCCCAGCCTAAGCAAGAGTTCAGTCTTCGGGTCTACTCTCCCCTCCCCATACCCAGAGCAAATCTATGTTTGGGGAGGTGAGACGGGCACCCAAGGAAGCTGAGGCAGCTGTGGCTCCCACACCCGATTGGGGTTCATGTCCCTCTGTTCTACCAGGGACCTCTGCCTAAGTCTTTCAGCTGATAAATTACGCACTGACTAACAAGGTGGTATTATTGTTTTTTTAAATTTAAAGTAATTAATTTAGAGGTTGGTTACATTATCTTGGTTAAATATTCTTTACTGTTACTTCATGTTGGGTGTTTTTATTTTCCTTGTTTTCTGACTGTGAGGTTGATAAGACCATAAACCATGTAATAGTAAAACATTGGCTAACATCTATTCAAGCTTACTTAGCATCTAAAAGTATGTAATATGCTCAGCCAGCCGTGCAAATATGTGGGAGATATTTTATAACCTAAATTTCAGTCAACATTTAAAAACAAAAACTGGGTTTTCCTTCCTAACAATCTTACCTATAGTTTTGTCTTTTTGTCTTTCCTCCACTCCTTAGTTTGACTTTTGTTGTTTCCTCTAAAAATTGTACTGGAATATTTTAAGCCAAGCTGATCTTTCACCAGATGTTGCGACGGACCAGCTCAGCCGGAGATACAACCTCCTTGAGTTGTGTCTGTTTGTCACACATCGCCGACTCCTTGCCCACCTTCCGAGATCCCTGTCCCGTCGGTCTCAATGCTCCGGCTGAGCTGGTCCGTCGCAAGATGTAAATGTAGGAAACTTGCTATCAGACCGGGCTCCGCATCCCTGCCAGATAGCGAGGCCCAGATGGAGCGGATTTTACCTTCTAAGGGACCCTCTTGGGACCCCAACTCCGGTTAAGGTAAGGAGAGTTTGGACAACTTTTACCAAGTCTTAAAAAAAAACAATGAGCCATTAATATTGCCTTTGTTATCCTGTCAGCCCCAGACATTAAAAAAATTTAATTACGAAAGTTAAAAGCTAACTAGGGCAGTAGTAGCAGCTTTCAGGAAAACAAATGATAAAAAGTCCAGAGGTAAAGGCCAGACACCACCAAAAAAAAAAAAAAAAAAAAAAAAAAAAAAAAAAAAAAAAAAAAAAAAAAAAAAAAAAAAAAAAAAAAAAAAAAAAAAAAAAAACCAAAGAGGAAGAAGCTAAAATATCAGTGTACTTACTATATAAAAATTGGGGACAAACATATCAAGTTCTTTGCAGATACCAGAATGGCTCACTCAGTGCTAAAAAGAAAACCTCTAAGATCACTGAAAATCTACTAAAGATAAGACTCAAATGGGTTCTTTTTTTTTGGCGGTACTGAAGATTGAACCCAGGGGCATTCTACCTCCGGGCTACACCCCCAGCCCTATTTTTTAATCTTTATTTTGAAACAGGTCTCACTAAGTTGCAGAAGGCCTCACTAAGTAGCTGAGGCTGGCCGTGAACCTGGATCCTCCCGTCTCAGCCTCCCAAGTACTGGGATTACAAGCGTGCACCACCACGCCCGCCTCTCAAATGGGTTCTTTAATGACTCTTTTCCTCTTCCTTCAGCTCATTGCTCCAAAAGAGGTTAAAGCCATTGCCTGCCATCGCCCAGCTACTTGGAGATGGGAGCTCATAAAAGACGGGGATGGGAGGGTACTGGCTAACATAACCACAGATAGCCAGCCCACTTTCAAAATAAACCTCTGTGACCTGATAACTTGGAAATATGTAACCTTCAGGCCTTACTCAGAAGATGTGCTTAACTGTGGGGATAAAAGTTTTAAACAATCATTACAGAATACTCTGTTTTATGTATGTCCAGCATACGGGGAATCATTTTGTCTAAGAAACAGTAAATACTACTGTACAATCTGAAAACATGTAACCGAGGCTTCTTGAACTCATGATGATCACATCCGAGCTGAGTGAGAGCCAAGCCTAAGACCTGCTCCCCAGGCAGTTGTAACCCCCTAACTATCCAGGTTGTAAGCTGGACATCTAACGACTGGGAAACAGGCAAAACCTGGGGAATACAACTAAATGCCAGGGAAAAAGACCCTAAACAAGAGGAGTTCCCAAGTAAAGCTCAATTCCCCATTGGCCCAAATAGAACCTTTACTTAAACTCTAATAAAAGTCCATAAGGTCCTTAATCATTCCTCACCAGCAGAGATATTTCTGAAGCCCGGCCAGGCCCAGCTCTCAGCATGGCACATGTAGCCCTCAGGCACAAGCCCCAGCTGCCTCACTGCATGGGGGGGCGTGTCCTGAGGGGCCTGGGCCCTGCAGATCCCAACCCACCACATTTAGGCCAACTCTATGAAGTTTTAAAAGTTACCAGAAAGCTGGATGTGGTGGCGCACATTTGTAATCCCAGTACTTGGGAGGCTGAGACAGGAGGATCGTGGGTTCGTGGCCAGCCTCAGCTACTTAGTGAGGCCCTCTGAAGCTTAGTGAGACCCTGTTTCCAAATAAAGAATAAAAATAGGGCTGGAGGTATAGCTTGGATGTAGAATGCCTCTGGGTTCAATCCCCAGTACCGCAAAAGAAAAAAAAAGTTACTGGAGCCAGGTGTGGTGGCGCACAACTGTAATCCCAGTATTTGGGAGGCTGAGACAGGAGAATCACAGGTTTGAGGCCAGTTTCAACAACTTAGCAAGGCCCTCGGCAACTTAGTGAGACTGGCTGGGTGAGAGTTAGGTCAGCGGCAGAGTTGTTACATGGCCTTGACAACCAGTGTTTACACCTGTGTGTTGTGGCCCTGTTCCCAAAGAGGAAGAGTCGGTAGGTTTCATGTGTAGAGAATCCTGTGTCAGACCTGAAGGAGGAAGGTGTACTAAGGACGTTGAAATGATTCCCAAAATGTTTTAAGGAGAACAATTTTCTTCATACTTTCATCTTTCTGTCTGTCCACCCACCCATTCATCTAAAACCCTGTGTAGGCCTCCCATATTTTTAATAAAAAGGACCTCGTTTTTATTTCTCCAAGATATTAGACATCATAGACAGTACTGAATAGGTAAAAGGCAGGGGTTCACAGCTGGTGTCTCTTGCCTTCCTTACAGGAATGAGCCAACTGTAGGCACGGGCAGGACATGTGGCAGCCAGACTGCATCTGTACAGAGGAGGGCCTCAAGCTTGCAGGTCAGGGGTTCTCTGCCTCAGAATCCAGCTGAGCTCACGCCAGGGGATGCCATTCCATCTGGACATGCCTCTCTGTTCCCTCTCAGCATCTTGGGCAGCTTCTTTTCTGTCTCCTAAAATGGAGGCCGTGAGCCTCCCCAAGGCCCTGATCCTTGGGTAGGGCAACTGGGGTCCTGGCTCTGGGGCTGGTGCAGCCCATCCTTTATTGAACAGCATTAAAGTTTCATGTAGAATGTTCTGGTTATTATTAACAGTATTGTTAACTATCCCAGGGCCTCCTAAAGATGTCATCAGTGTAGCTTCCTTTCCAGTAGATTATCTTGGGCTTCCACCCAATGTGTCAGAGTCGCAGGAGGGCCAACATTTCCCGGGACAGCTCCCTTCCCCACACGCCCTCCTGAGTGCCCACTGAGGTCCTGAGAGCCCCCGCCCCCAGTGCTGAGAGATCAGAGAAGAAGACAATGTGGCCACTGAAATTTTGCCCCAGTACAGTCCTTTTAACATCCAATTGGCTTGAACTTGTGCCTGCATCCTAGAAACTTTAATTTGTTTAAAAGTTTTACGATTTCTAACACTTTGATAGCTAATCAATGTACTATAGAACTTAGAGAAAGGTGTCATTAATAAATTGCTGACCAGTCTCCTTTGACCAAAATCCTACAAAATGGGAGAAGCCAGCTGGGAGTTGGTGGTGCATGTCTATAATTCCAGTATTTGGGAGGCTGAGACAGGAGGACCACAGGTTCAAGGCCAGCCTCAGCAACTTAGGGAGACTCTGTTTCAAAATAAAAAATAAAAAGATCTGGGGTGCAGCTCAGAGATTCAATCCCCAGTACCCCAAAAAGGGGAAAAAAGGAAGAAGTTTTACAAGGACAGATGGTGGCACCAAGACAAGCTGGGACAGCCCAAGGCTGACACGAGCCCTCCTATCCCGATGAGCTTAGGGAAATTAGCCATTTGTCTGGTGGCGGTGAGGCCAGCTCAGTGGGTTCCTGCGTGACCTTCAGAAGAGTCAGAGGTACAACAATGGCAGGACCAAGACTCTTTATTGGTGCTCCTTGACCGAGCAGCAGGGAGACACGGCACTGACCAAGAGGGGCAGTCTAGCTCTCAGAACAAAGAATGAAGCTGGCTTTCTTCATGTGAAAGGGTGGTCGGGTGGGCTGAGCTGTAGGGATATTAATTGGCTTTAGGTACATTTCAGAGGTATGCCTTCCAAGGGCCAGGGGTGTAGCTCAGTGGTAGAGCCTTGCCTAGCATGTGTGAGGCCCTTGGTTCAAACTCTGGCCACACACACACACACACACACACACACACACACACACACACAAGAATATAATTTGGGCTTGGGATGCAGCTCAGTGGTAGAGCACTTGCTTAGCATGAATGAGGTCCTTGGTTCATTCACTAGTACCACACAAAAAAACAAAATACCAAAAATAAAACAAAGGTGTGTCTTTCTTTTCCTGGGTGAGCACTTCAACCTTGAGGGAGGGGTAGTTAGCCAGTCACCCTGGCACCAAATATTCCATCTTTTATATCACAATATTTTATGCTGTATAAGCATCTCTGTCTTTTTCTTTTTCTGGTATTGGGGATTAAACCCAGGGGCTTTCTACCTCTGAGCTACACCCACAGCTCATTTAAAAAAAATTTTTTTTTATTTTGAAAGAGAGTCTTGTTAAGTTACTGAGGGCCTCGCTAAGTTGCTGAGGCTGACTTCAAACCTGCTATCCTCCTGTCTCAGTCTCCCAAGTACTGGGATTCCAGGCATGGGCCACCATGCCCGGCTCACATCTGTCTTTTGTAGCTGTTAAGAGAACACCGGTGGGGAGTGGAGGAAAACACAGACCATGGCAGTAACAAGCTGAGGGCCTGGGAAGTTGCTGCTTCTGTGGCTCCTCCACGGTTTCTATATTGTTGTTTCTCCTCGAAGAACCACGGTGGGGGTGTCCCGGTCTTACGGACACGCCTGGGTTTTTTAGGTCAAAAATGCTATGCCCTTAATAACTAACAAGCTGGGAGTTAAGGGGGAGGGCCGGAAGAAGCACAGGCCATGCTCGGAACCAGCCCTGGCGAAGGCCCTGGAGTGCACCTGCCCCGTCCCCATGGTGCCCCGAGTGGCTCACCCCCCTCAGGTGTTTACTCCCTTAATCTTAAGGGGTGTTGCTTTTCATAGGACCCCTGACTGTCTCAGTTGTGTTCAGGCTTATTTGTCCAGTACTCCAAAAACGAGAGGACAAGTTGAAACCTTGATTGGCAGGCTGATTTGTGTATTCCTACGACACAGATACCCCAAGAAACTCACCTGTCCCAACCTTGTGGATTCTGGACATTTTAAATCATCGTTCCAAACTTCTCTCTTACCAGCTGGTAAGTTCTTTTAAAAATGCCTTTATTGGTGCATCGTGATTATACATCATAATGAGGCTCAAAGTCATACAAGCAAACATGCACACAGGTCTTGGTGTGGCTCCCTTCAGGCCCCACCCCTCCCTGTATATAATAGTGAGATTGGGAGTGATACCTTCGTACTTGGCACAGCATCATGTCAACTGTTTGTTTCATCAGTTCTTCCTTCTCCCCTTCTCACCTCCCTTCCTGTCCCCTTTCACTATTCTCCTGGTCACTCTCCTCAGTTATCTAAAGTCCCTTTTGGTTCCTATTTTCTCTTTAGTTTCCACATATGAGAAAACATTTGACTTTTGACTTTCTGGCTGTTCTCACTTAGCTTAATATTCTCTAGTTCTACCCATCTTCTTGGAAATGACATAATTTCGTTGTTCCTTATGCTGGGTAAAATTTCATTATGTGTATATATACTACAGTGTCCTAACCCGCTGATCCGTTGACAGACACCTAGGCTGGTTCCATCACTTGGCTACTGTGAACCAGGAAAATGTCATTTTCAGGAAAATAGATGGGACTAGAGAATATCATGCTGAGCGAGATCAGCCAGTCTCAGAAAGTCAAGGCAGAACTTAGAAAATAGGAAAGATACAAACCTCGTGATCATAAGGATTGAGACCAGCAGAATCATGGAAGAAGAAAGGAGGCGTAAGGACAGAAACAGACCAAATAATATCATGTCTGCATAGGAAAGGTATTATGAACAATCTTACTAGTATGTTCTGGGAGAGAAGAGGGGCACCAGCGAGATGGGGTTAGGAGGGGACCACACCAAGAGACATTGTGTGCATATATGAATGTATTACTTTGATCTTACTATGATCTATAACCATATTTCTCCAATAAAATTGTATAAAAAATAAAAATAAAAGGAAATTTCTTCAGGACTTAAATAATTAGAATACATGTAAGAGACAAGTCAGTAGTTGCTTTTTGTTAATCAGATACATGTACTAAAAATAAATTTCCTTCATGTTAACAAGGCAAAATTTCTTTTTTTTTCAAAAAAAAATTTTTTTTTGCAGTACCAGGGATTGAACGCAGGGGCGTTCTACCTCCGCGCTACACCCCCGGCCCTATTTTTTATACTTTATTTTGAAACCGGGTCTCACGAAGTTGCGGAGGGCCTCACTAAGTAGAGAGACAGAGAGACAGGGAGAGAGAGAGAGAGAGAGAGAGAGAGCGAGCTGAGGCTGGCCGTGAACCTGGATCCTCCGGTCTCCTCCTCCCAAAGTACTGGGATTACAAGCGTGCGCCACCACGCCCGGCCCTTATTAAAGTTTTTAAAAATATACTTCTATTGGTGCATTTTAATTGTATATCATAGCGAGGTTCAATGTGATACAAACATACACGCGTGTACACACACGATGCGATTCCCTTCCGACCTCCCTGCTCTGCCTGTGCATGTTAGTGCGATTGGTAGTGAGGCCTTCACATATGGACACAGCATTATTTGAACTGTTTCCTAACTCTGAACTACACCCCCAGTCCTATTTTATTTTTTATTTTGAAACAAGGTCTCACTAAGTTGCTGAGGCTGTCCTTGAACCTGTGATCCTCCTGTCTCAGCCTCCCAAGTACTAGGATTACAGGCGTGGGCCACCACGCCAGGCTATGGAGCCTCCTTTTTCTCTTCCCCATGTCCTTCCCCCAATCCCCTTGCCCTGTTCTACTGGTCTGTCTTCTAATTTATGTGAAGTCCCTTTTGTTTCCTATTTTTTCTCTAGCTTCGACATGTGAGAGGAAACATGATCCTTGATTTTCTGAGACTGGCTGTTTTACATTTATCCAAAGTTACTTTCTCCTTCCTTACAAGCAAGGGGATGGGCTTTCTAATCAGTATGATGTTTTCAGGAATTGTTATTGGAGAACTTTCACTATTTCCCCTCTCTTCTAAATATCACTTTTATTTTTATTTATTTATTTATTTTGCGTTACTGGGGATTGAACCCAGGGGCATTCTACCTCCGAGCTACACCCCCAGCCCTATTTTTTATTCTTTATTTTGAAACAGGGTCTCACTAAGTTGCCGAGGGCCTTGCTAAGTTGCTGAGGCTGGCCACGAACTTGTGATCCTCCTGTCTCAGCCTCCTAAGTACTGGGATTACAAGCGTGCGCCACCACGCCAGGCTCCTAAATAACATTTTTTAAAAAGTACCAAAGTGCTTTTGATTTCAGCAACTTGAATTTTTTCTTTTGGGATTATATATGTGTATTATTACTCACTAAATGCTATTTTGATTGGGAAGTACCCTGATTGCATTATAACATTCACGCCTGTG